>JAJGRX010000564.1:0-277042 GCA_025461125.1 Carex kokanica
TTTTTGGGGCTTGTTGCATGGGGAAACCCATGCAACAAGCCATTTTTCTCCCCATACAAACAAGTGAAAATTCTGGTAGTGTCACTTAGAAAATTCATCATGCCGGCTTTATGATATATATACACACACATAGGTAGTATAAAAAAAATATGTAGACAAATACATGACATGTATGTATGTGTGTGTGTGTCTATATATATATATATAGAGAGAGAGAGAGAGTAGAACTAAGGTGTTCTTAAGCTCACCAAGCCCCTTTGTGAGCTTAACTCAAAAACCTATCGGATTGACTTCAAACGACACATCCAAACCGTTGAAACCGTTCTACTTCACGAGTGATGCATTTACATGTCAAATTTATAATTTTTCGAACTAGTTTAGTTTAAAGTCAAGCAGTCAAAAAATGATGAAAAATGAACTCATTAAATGAACTTATAATAATCTTTTTTGACTGCTTGACTTCATACTAAATTAGTTCAAAAATTTAAAAATTTGACATGTAAACGCATCACTCATGAAGTAGATCGGTTTTAACAGTTTGGATGCGTCATTTGAAGTCAATCCGATAGGTTTTTGAGTTAAGCTCACAAAGGGGCTTGGTGAGCTTAAGAACACCTTAGTTCTACTCATATACAGGTGCGGACCCAAAGAGGTCCAGGGGTTTTTTGGAGATATACTAGCATTATATGTTAGTGCCTACCCCTGAACAATGTTAGTGCCTACCCCTGGTCCAGTAGAAAAGAAACACAGTCCAGCTGAGATCTGCACCATGAATGGAGAAAAATCAGGGAAAATTTTGGGAGAAAATGAAGAAGAATATGTTATCTTGTTCATCGAAAGAAAGGAGATAAAAGAAAGAGAAGAATATGACATGTGGGACCAACATTTGCAATTTAATTCAATGGGCCGGCTTTTGGTTTTTATATTGGGCTATATCTAATTTAATGTTTATTTTAAGTGTTTTGTTTCAATTTTGATATGGGGCGCAAGTCCTGTAGGGCTCAATCAATGTAGAGCTTAACACATTGCATTGGGATTAGTTTTTATTCATTCAATTTAAATTACTGTAGTTTAATTTTATTTCTATATTATTTATATTAGTGAATATTTGAGTTTTGTCCTTTGTCTTATTAAAAATTTCTTACAAATTAAAATTATAAAAACATTTCTTATTTTTCTAAAACAAAACATATTTTTTTCAAAATATATGAACGTGAAGTAAAACTTCGTTTTACTTCGCGAAGTACAATAGCCTTACTCTATATATATATATATATGGCACACACTTATAGAGAATTTATCTAATTATTTTATGATGTATTTGAAAAAAAGCAAAAATACATGTGTTGTAGAAGACTTCATGGGGTAGATTATTGAAGATTCCTCACGCAAAGACGGATGCTGAGGAGGACCCTCGCTCTAAACAAGAGTACCTCTGGTAGAGGTGATGGCATAGAATTTGCCTGAGTAGGGGCCGTCTGACAAACAAATATTTGTAATAATTTGGTTCAAGTTTACATATTGTGTAATAGATCTAGAGGTTGTATAGCAAGGTGCACCAGTATAGGGGGGTAATGTAGGCGATGCGGAATAAAATAGAGGATGTGAAAAATTAGGAAGGTACCCGCCGGGTTCCGACTGGGGGTGCTGGTTTTTCGCTTTTCTGTTTTTTTAATTGATTGAGGCAGGTTTTTAGAAGTGTAAAGAACAAAAACAATTTGTGTTTCGAATGAAACAGGTGGACACCTTTTAGTTTGTCATTTTTCAAAATAAAAACTAAGATTTTGTGTAAAATACGACTGCTCACTGCATCATTCTTATGATCGATAGCGGGGTCATGTAGTTCTAATTTTGATAGTTGTTACGTTTTACATTTAATAAAAAATAGCCTCTCTAAGAAATTTTGATAGTCTAAAGATAGCCTTTCAGATGTTAGCTAGATTATTAAATATTATGAATTAAATTTTGTTTAAACCAGAAGCTGCCACACAAAAACGTGTAACTTCCGTGTCGAACGTTAAAAATAATTACAATAATTGTAGATTATTAAATATTATGACTTAAATTTATTAATACAGATTATAATTGTTTTAGTAATCTGAATTTTGTATATTTGTACTATGAGAAAAACCCTCTTGGTGAGCACATATGAAAAATATATCAGTTTGGCTGCAAACGACGAATCCAATTGTTGAAGCCGATCTACTTATCGAGTACTAACTAATATACAAAAAAATTGAAGTTTTCGAATTTATAAAAAATGATAAAAAATGAACGCAAAATAACTTATAAAAAATTTTATTTTTTTGTATCGTCTAACTTTGTACTGAATGAATTCGAAAATATCAAAATTTTGCTTGTACATGCATCACTCGTAAAATAGATGGATTTCAATGGTTTGAATTTGTCATTTGAAACCAATCCAATAGATTTTTCGAGTTGTGCTCATCAAATTATGTTGGTGAGCACAACTCTCTTGGGATCGGAATAACAATAATCCTGGATTTGATTAGAACGTGTAAGAACATGTAAGAACGTTGACATTTTTAAAAATACCCAAGTGAATTACAGATTAATAAAGATGCCCGGACCCTCAAACTTTTGTTAAAAATGCCCAAACCGGCCATTTAATGGCCCGTCTCGATTTAAAAGGGAAACCGGCCATTAAATGGCCGGTCTCCTGCTTTTTTTTTTCTGTTTTACACCCTATTAATACCCCAAAGTCCCGTATTATGCCGAATCTCGTGTTATTTTCATTAGTCTCGTGTTGTTTCGTTTGATAATACAGGCGCAAGAAAGAATTTAGAGTTACAATTAAATTCGCAGACGTATCATTCAATTCAATGTCATCCACACAAAATGTGTTATTAAGAATCCACACAAATTGAAATAAAAAAAGTTCACAACATATAAATAAAAAAGTGTGATAATAGGGATAAATCACCTCCTCCTACTACTACTACGCCTAAAACTAAATTCCCGAAAGAAAACCGCTTCCGGCAGATGGCCTACTAGATGGTTCTGCTTGGGTTCCAGACGGCCCTGCTTGGTTCCAGACACCCTACTTGGCTTCCAGATGCCTTTGTTATACGCCTACTAGTTAACCTTCTCGGTTAGCTTCCAGATGGCTCCCTTGCAGTCCAACCGCCTCACCTCCTAAATAATTGCATCTCTCATTGCTTCTGCAAATATAACAGAAGCATCTAAATGGCTTTGTAGCGGGGGAACGCCGTGACCCTCCGGACACACTTGCCCTTGCTCTAGCTGGGTCATTCTCGTACTCATTGGCTGCGGTTCTTGCCTTTGCATTTGTATATGTTACTTAGTAAGTTGGTGCAAATTGAAAGTAAATATAATTTTTGATGAATGTTACGTACCTCTTCGTTGCCTATCGACAGTGGAACGTCGAGGTTGATGCCCCCTTCGCCTACCTTTCAGTTCATCTATTGTCATTACATGACAAATGTGTTTTCAGTATTAGGAGGCCAATCTGCCATATTGCCAATGGGAGCAAACACCCCACTCCAAGTACTTTCAAGATAGTCCACATTGTTGGGTTGTGATGGTTCAAACCCATTGATTAAGTCTGTTGGGGTTTTGACTGTTCAAACTCATTTGTTTGTTTAAGATGCGGAAAGAACGTAAAACAAAAATTTTACTTCTAACTTAAGCTAATGACAGATCTACTCCTTAATTGATTTCTAAAACTTTAATCTACTTAACAATTAAATAGATTAATATAACATGTATACCTCGTATCCAAATTCCAATTGGATTGCAGACCGAGCGAGAAGAGCGACATCTGGGAATGACTCGTCTCGGAGCACCAGACATCTGGTGCCTCTATCGGTTATCCACCAGAACTAATCGGAGAGCGGTTTATTTCTTTTGCCAGAAATACTATAAACCACGGGATTATGCAAAAACACTATTCACCGAGAAAAGACGACATAACAATATTCACGACCCGTAGTTATTCTGATTCACTAAATAAGCAAAAACAGAAATACCGCGACTTTCGCAAATATATTATTTTCTAATCCCGTAAACGAAACCGAGAAAGAGAGAAAGTTAGATTATCGATCGATCAGATCGATTCGATATCAAGTGAATTAGTAATCTTTCTCTCTACCCCTACCCCTCTATTTATAGGAAATGGATATGGCCCAAAATTACCAAAATACCCTCATAGGTCGGTGCTACAGTGTTTCAGTCGGCGCTACAGTGTTTTGAGCCCGCTGCTACAGTGTTTTCAGCCGAAATGAATTTAATTGATTTGGACTTTTAAATTTAATTAAGGCTTTAATTCTAATGGGCTTTAGGCCCAAAAAATTAATCCATAATTAACATTTAAAATCCATTTCATATCAATATAATTATTCTGAACAATTATATTTCTCTCGGTTGTTCTTTCGGTAACTTTTATACAACGTGTCGTGCACGTTTATAAATTAACCATTGTTTCTGCTTGTCATCTTATATGACATTTATAATTTAATTATAACACATATAATTAATTATAACCATCTTATTATTAATTATAATCAAATCATAATCAATCAATAAGATTCTCCGATTAGCTCCTATACGGTGTGACTCAATAGGATCTGTGTTATGTTGGTAAATAGAATTAGAACTGTTCTAACTTCTATAATCATAGTATGTATCTGACATCTGCACTATGACCATCCAATTACACAGATGATGCTGTACTGTACAATACCACGATCCAGTAAACTATTTTACTCGTGTTAATTCTTTTGTCTCATAGTTATCAGATCAGTTTCAAGGTAGGTGTGTGTCATCCTTGCAAACTTAATCTTTTCTTGATCTTGAACAGATTACCAAATATAATTACTCTTGTAATTATACCGCATGCAGATAATCTTATTCTATCAAGGGGCCCAGTGATACTATAACTCGTATAGAGATACGAGGGACAATAGTACTTTTGGTAAACCATCACTACCTCAGCTAAGTTATGTATACCGAAGAGCTACCGTTATAACTGCGTTTTACCGACAGCGTTAGGTAACAGTCACACATACACATCTCTTAGTAGGAAAGATGAATACCTCATACTTTAGAACTAAACACTGAATGAAAACATTAATGACACGAACACAATTCCATTTAATGTTTCATTCGGGGTCTGTCAAATACCATGTTCCTGGAACATGTATCTATGTGATTAAAATGACATCTCTTGTTAATGGTTTGTAAAACTTAACCATCTTTTAATCCACATACTAACCTTGTAACGGTAAATTAGTGTTCCTGCTAATTACCTTGGTTAGTGACTTTTAAGAATATATATCATCTATATTATGAAGTTTCACAATTTCATTCATTGACTCTAGTCAGATAAATGAATGATTCATAAATACAATAATACTCAAGGCAACAAGATGATATTAATCATCCAATTCATTAACAAAATATATATGATACATTTATCGTTTTATTGACTTCTAGATTATTACACTAACACACATTGTACCAGTGTACAACAAAGTAGCCCTCGCACCAATTTCGGTTACGACAAACCGCTAACACATGAGTGCACGGAATAGAGGTTAACTGGATACCTCTACAACCACATTCCATTTGGTTGTCGGGACCGCGTTTCACAATGGACATGTACTCCCTGCATGTGAACTCCATAACTCTCATGTCGTTGCGATTGCAAGGAACATATATACTCATTTGAAACTGAAACTTGGTACTGATCTTGGCTGTCCATGTAACGCACCAAATGCATTATTGCAGCTTTCTCCCATTTTCTCCCCAACTTCTCTGAAACCCGGCCGGAAAACTTCTGGCCCTTGTCTTTTAATTTCATGGCTCGCAGTCGCCGCTCACCAAATCATTGGTTGCACTTGTAGAACGTATCCTCTACCATGGCAATAACGGACAGTCTACGGCTATCCCGGAAGACATTATTGAGGCACTCAGAGCCGTTTGTTGTCATTATACCAAACCGGTATCCTCCATCACAGGTCTGAAAAATCTTCTCATAATTAGACGGCTCCGTCGGATCATTCGGACGAACTTCGCCAACCTTCCTTAAATATGCATTGCATCTTGGATTTAGCTGCAGAAAACAAACAGATGTTATTTCATTTTAAGATTAGAGTTACAAAAAAATTTAACGAAACGTTATACATTACAAATACCTTAGCAAACTCTTCGAACATCTCTTTCAACTTTCTTGGCTTCTTCTTTTTGGCTCCTAATCTGAACCTTTGTCCGTACCACTTTTCTTTTCCACAGTTCTGGACCAGGTTGTCAGCAACATGCTGAATGTAAAACCTGTGCACAAAAAGCTCTGGAGACCATCCGTATTCTGCTGTAATAAGGCCCGGTTGCATTATTAAGAACCTTACCACCACAGTGTACTGAAATCAATGGCATCGTAATCAAACTACATTTTGAAAATGATAAACAATTGTTAGGTTACTAATTTACACAGTTACTGAATAATAAAAATAATTTATTAAAATAATTAAAAATTAAAAAATAATTTAAATTAAATAAAAAAAATACCTGCTTCTGTCGGTGTTTCTGTCACTTTGAAGGGGATTGTGAGGGAGACAGAGAATGGGGGGTTATTAATAGGGTGTAAAACAGGAAAAAAAAATGAGATCGACCGGCCATTTAATGGCCGGTTTCCCTTTTAAATCAGGACCGGCCATTAAATGGCCGGTTTGGATATTTTTAATAAAAGTTTGAGGGTCCGGATATTTTTATTAATATGTAATTCACTTTGGGTATTTTTAAAAATGTCGGGTAAGAACGTGTAACGGTGTAAGGCATCAATAATTGTGCGAATTGAAAAGAACGTGTAAGAACGTGTATGGCATTAATTAATTGATAATTTGTTTTTTCATTTATAATTGCAGATGCGACTCGGAGTGAGTCACCTGACCAAGTTGTCACATACATTAATAATTGGTTCTTGGGGTCCAAGTCCATGGCGCGGGTCTGACGCTGCATGTATAGATGAATTGACTGGTTAATTTGGTTTTGTTATGAGAACAGAGCTCATCTGCCAATTATATATGTCCTGTTGCCGTAGTAATTTTGTGTCTTTTCCATATTCTTTTAAAACAAGTTGTTGGGATTATATTTAAAAACACTACTCCCATGTCGTTGTAATCGAAGAAAGAGATTCCAACTGTAGAGGAACTTGAGAAATCAATAGTTTGTGCTGAGCTTGCATTACGAAAGTTGAGATGTGTGGCATCTATACCAGTGTTGTATATAACAGTATGCACTTGTCAAACAGACGGGTACAATCAAGCGATTAATTGATATGCGGCTGATTAATTGAAATTTTACGGATAATTTTATATTTTTATTAAAGTTATTTGCATATACTAATAATTTATTTAAAAATAACTCATCAACCTTATAAAATTAATTTATTGTAAATTAGTATTCTTGTTAATTAATAAAGTTTAATTGCCACTTAAGAAAAGGCCAGATCAGACAAGAAAAATTAGAGTACATAAGGATAAATGTCGAAAAAAATAATAAAATTTCAAAGTATAGTACTAATTGGCCATATAAATGGCAAATGACCAATTAATCGCATTATTAAAAAGGCAAACAAACGATTAATCAAACAAATCAACCGATTAGTCAGTTTTATCCTCAAACAACACTCTGACAAGTTGGTTCTAGATGATTCAGTCACCACCTACGCATAAACGAGAGTTTAATCAGCCATTTAGACAATTTTTTACAACATTAATCTATATCTCTAAGCATAGTATCTGATGTAATGATCTTAGTGAAAATTGATATATGATGTTTTGTCCAATTGAAATAGCATTTATTGCAAAGATAGTCTAATTGCATTGTGCCACTATCCGCAAGGATAAAAGTGACTATCACTGAGAGTAATCCGACAAAAATTACTATTTTCAAGAATATTATATATTATTACCGGCAGAAGTATCTACAACAAAGCCGACTCTGAAAATTATCCCATCTGGTTAGGATAGGAGATATTTATCATATGTCGATCTGTTTAAGCAAACAAGCAAACATTAAGATAAGAGGAAGTAATCTTTTTCGCAAGCACTGTCCTTGGGGTCTCTTTTGTGAGAAATAATTCAAAATGATTATTTTGATGATTTTATCCATATTTTTTTTATTTTAAATAACTTAAATTGTCGATTATCACTCTTGGACTAGTGGTCATGGCAATATCTTATGTATGAAAGACAGTAGATTTGAAACTCGATTAGAGGATTCATTATAGATATTTAATGTCAGTAGGCTTGACTGTACTTTTATCATTAAAATAATATAAATTATGAAGTAAATGTATATATTAATAAAATGTTAGTATTGATTGAAAATATATCGAGAAAAGTTAATTTTGGACTCTTTAAATTTCTAGATATAATGAGACACTACTACAGAAAAAAAATTTGTCGCCAGGTCAAATCGTAATTTATCAACGTTTTACGAACCGGTGGCTATCGCTCCGATAATGAAGATATACACTTATGCCATCGGTTCAGAAGTGATGGCGTTGAGCATTTATGCTATCGATTCGAATTATCAGACATACAATGTTGAGTACCCAACGCCATCAGTTCAAAGGTATGGAAGATGGTAATAATAGTTGTTCAGTTGTTAAATAAGCCATTTAATAGAGTAACATCATCGAGCGTAGGAAATGAACCAATGGCGTTTCCTACAAACGGTGTTAGATATTGATGACGTTTTCATTCAATGCCATCTCTTCCGTTGTTTAACCGATGGTAAAGGTCACTTGCACCATTTGTTTGCTTTAGTTGGCATTTGGAAGGTCTTGGTCATTTTAAGTATGTCATCTGTTACTAATTTTTAGCCATTGGCAATTATATATATAGAGGTTGGCTAAGTTCAAAGTGATACCAATTTAAAATTCACTGTTTTTCAGATTTTATTTATTTATTTTTATTATTCAAAACAATGATTTTAAAAAATACTTAAAAAATAGTAAAAAAAAAATTCCAAACAATGTAAAATTTGGTTTCCAAACACATTTTAATATAGAGAACACGTAGAGCACTTCAGATCGACTATTTGAACTTCGAAACTGCAAAAATAAATTGGCAGCTTCGAGGCTCAGAAAATACCACTTTGATCTCTCTCTCTCTCTCTCTCTCTCTATATTAATTATCCGAGTAGAACTAGGGTGTTCCTAAGTTCACCAAATCCCTTTGTGAACTCAACTCTAAAACCTATCAGATTGGCTTCAAACGACGAATCCAATTTAATATTTGGAATCAAATTTTTTCATAAACCCTATTAGGTGTTGGGTTTCTAATTCATTGTTCAAATTTTTAGACCATTTAATATTTGAAGAGAAACAAAATATCTTGAAATAAACAATTTTTTATGTTGCTAAATAACAAAACATTTGATGGAGAAATTGGATATTTAGTAGTTTTTGACGGGTATGACATAAGAAATTTTAATTTGAATGTTATGGTGGAGAAATAGGAAATATAGAATATTTTAATTGGTATACCAACAATTCTTTCTTGAAAGAAAGACAACAAAATTTCTCTGTTGAGAAAATTAGCTATTTTAAAAATTTGTAAAATGAATCCTAGCACAAGATCTTATGTAAATATTGGTGTTCTTGTTTATCTCGTGCAATCAGCAAGTTAATTAAGGACCAAAAGTAAAAAAAAAATTACGGTGGGTACAAAATTCAATGGTCTGAATTTGACTAGTTTTTTGTAAAATACTTAATAAATAGTAAACAAATTAAAAAAAATGTAAAATTTGATCTGCAAGCACATTTTATTTAGATAATCATGTTGAACGGTTTGGATCGACGATTTGAACTTTGAAAATGTAGAAAATAAAGAGGGTAATTTTGTAATAACTCAAAAGTGGTGTAATTGGATCCCTCTAAAAAAAATAACCCCAATATGTTTATCTCGTTGGCTATATAAGAAGAACTGTGTAGTACAAATTGGCAAGAAAAAAGAGGATATACTATACTACTAAATCCATCCTTGATCTTATTATACCTTAACCATGGGTATGGATTTGATCTCCATGAACACCTTTTTTTGCATTTTTGTCCTTATTTTGATCACAATTCTTGTCAACTCCATTACCAAGAGCAAGAAGAAGCTCCCTCCGGGCCCACCGGCTCTTCCCATCCTAGGCCACCTGCATTTATTAAAAGCAACAGAACCGCTTCACCAGACACTCCACAAAATTTCAAACCAATTCGGCCCTGCGGTCTTTCTTCGTTTCGGTTCCCGCCCGGTATTGGTGGTCTCAAGTAACACTTTGGCCGAACAGTGTTTCACCACCCATGACCTAGCATTTGCAAATCGAGTCCACTTGCCGACCGTCAAGATGGCACCTGGTTTGATTGGTTGGGCCAATTATGGTACCTACTGGCGTACCGTACGCCAAGCTGCAGCAATTGAACTCCTTTCAAGCCAGCAATTGAATGCTTCCTCGCATATCCG
The DNA here is from genome assembly GCA_025461125.1 of Carex kokanica. Lineage (NCBI taxonomy): Eukaryota > Viridiplantae > Streptophyta > Magnoliopsida > Poales > Cyperaceae > Carex > Carex kokanica. The sequence goes on from JAJGRX010000564.1 coordinate 10,497, forward strand.
GGCTAAGGAGTTCACATGCATGGCATCTCAGCTATTTACATCATATTACGAATCACAAGAGAAATCAGAGGCTAAATCTGATAGTTTTATAAAATTGGACTTCAAAAAGATGTTGTTTGAGTTGATGATGAATGTAATGTTAATGACGATTGCCGGGAAGCGAGCTTATGGGGAGAGCAATGAGGACTCAGACAACATGAAGAAATTCAGCGAATCACTTATTAGATGGTTCGAAATTAGCGGAGCCTCCAATGCGGAGGATTTCCTTCCCCTGTTGAGGATTCTTGATTTGAAGGGAACAATGAAAACGATGAAAAATGTGACTAAGGTGTTACAGGAGTCGGTTGAAAGGTTCATAGATGAGCACCGGCTTGTGGGGATCGGAAAGAGGAAGACAATGATCAACAGTTTGCTTGAGTTACAAAAGAAGGATTCTGAGAAATACAAAGATGAAGCTATCCGGGACATTGTTATAGTAAGTGCTGCTCTCTGTTCATAATGTTTAGAAAATTATACTTGCTCTGCACAATTCCAAATATGTTATGTAAAATAATATGTTATGTAAACTATCAAATAATAGGAAAAAAATGAAAAGTCAAAAGCATACATATCCTCATAAATTAGAGCATTGCAAGGTTCCTCCTTTTTATAAAAAAATACTTCTATCAAAACAGCTAATTTCAGCAAATTAAATTGTAACCATACCACTATTGGATTTTATCTGTATTCTGGTCTTCTTGAGCAATAAAAAGAAATTAAAGACAAAAAAAAATGAAAAAACATAATGATATATTTTGTTAATTGTTCCTCTTGTATATGTAGACCATGATGTTGGCAGGAACTGAAACTACATTGACTACCATAGAATGGGGAATGGCCGAGTTGTTAAATAACCCTGAAATACTAGAGAAGGCAACAGCTGAGATCGATGCACATGTTGGAAATAAGAGGTTGATACAAGAATCTGACATGAACAACCTTCCTTACCTCAATTGTATCATTAGTGAGATATTACGACTCCACCCGGCTGCACCTCTTCTTTTGCCTCACGAGTCACGTGAAGACATCAAACTCGGTGACTACCTCATTGATAAAGGAACAATGCTTATTGTGAATATTTACCCAATACAGAGAGACCCCACGATATGGGAGGAGCCGAACATATTCAATCCGAAGAGGTTTGAGAACGGGAATTCAAACGGAAAGTTGGTGATACCATTTGGAATGGGGAGGAGGAGGTGCCCAGGAGAGACATTCGCAATGCGGATACTCGGGGTACTGTTAGGAACTCTTATTCAGAGTTTTGAATGGAAAAGACTCGGTGATGAGTTAATAGACTTAACCGAGGGTTGTGGGTTAACCACTCCTCTGGGTACTCCACTACAAGTTATGTATCAGCCTCGCCTGGCCATGAAAGAACTCCTGTCGGAGTTTTAAGTGTCTTTTATTATCAAATAAAAGGATAATGCTTGAGAATTTCTCGTCTACAAATAAATTTGTATAATTTATTTTCTTATGATCATGCATGTAAATGACTTGAAGAGCATTATCTTCGTACCAGTATGTAACTTTCTTAGTGTTGTCACACCGATCTAAAAATCATGTATAATATTGTTTTTCCTGAATGCATTTTACGCAAACAACAGATATCACATAAAAGCCCAAGTTGGCTTCTCTCACCAAAGTGTTCTTCGATTTTCTCTTTTACTTTTCTTCAGTGATAGGAGGCCCTTTAGATAATGGGCCTTTAATTTTCCGAAATTATTGGACAGAGTCTAAAATATTGTGCAATATAACAAGTTTATATTTAATTTTAGAACTTCTAAACGTCCAATCGATTTACTTTAATTTCAATATTAAATGTTTAAAAACAATCTACATTTGTAAGATTTTTTACTATTTTTCGGACGAAAAGAAAATTAACTATCTAAGAATTGTGAACTATCCATACACCCTAATATATTAGTTTAAGAAATTTGACAATATTTTACAGAATAAGTTTTAATAATAGTAATGATTTAAAGAAATCAAAGCCGATGTCTCTGATTTTGGGCTGTACAAAATCGCTCAAACTCGTAACTCGTTCATAACTCGCTCGCTAACTGCTCGTTTAACTCGCTCATTTACAAATCGAGTCAGTTCCAATTCGAGTTGGCTGACTCGTTTAATAAATGAGTTGAGTTTGAGCATACCCCAACTCGCTCATTAACAACTCGAGTTATACAAAATTCATCACAATAAATCCCATGCTCTTCTAAATGACTCCTAAGCTGCTGTTTGGATTGTTTGTATTGTTAGTTGTTGATCGCTCGAAAGTGAGCGATGTTTACTTTTAAAATTTATAAACTCAGAAATGCTATTGGTTTGGATCGCAAGCGCACAATGCTATCGAGTAGTATAATCGAGGTCGATCCACAGGGAATATTGGTTTAAAGTCTTAAGCGTTTAAATCACAATCTTTCGAAAGGCTGGACGAAATCTGAAAATTCAAGAGTTGTAGTTTTGATCAATGTAAACTTGGCAACAAATAAAAGTAATTAAAATAAAGATATAGATGAGAGTTCCTAGGGTTTCGGCACACCATTGCTACTCAATCCTCTTTGATATTCTACTTCTGTTGGGTCTGATTTCCTGTTGTTTTATATGGAAGACACTACATAGGACACTGCGAGTTACTTATGAAAATGACTGGACTTCCATCGAGATACTACATAGGACACTGCGAGTTACTTACGCAAATGACAGATCTCTAAAATACACAAGTTACTACATAGGACACTACAAGTTATTTACGCAAATGACAGAACTTGGTTTGCGTTTTGTTGTTCTGATTAATGGTTTCCCTGCTAAGGTTTTCTTCACATTAATCTAATAGTTCCCAACGAGGCTGGCTCGTCCATCATAGTTTCTCTTACCATTAAAGCACTGTCACTACCCTAACGGATTAAACTAGATCATCAAAATCAGGTGAAGGGAAGATAAATCACAAATGCATTTCAATCAACAACAAGAAATCATAATCAACAGAAAATATATATATCAAAGCATCATGAGTAACAAGGTTTACTCCCTAGCCCCTAAGAAAAGAACTTAGCCGCGGAATGGAATGATTACAACACTCATCTCTTTCTCACTTAATCAAATTTAACCAAAATTACAAAAATGTCTTCTTCTTCTGTCCAGAGTGCTTATATAGGAGTGAGAGGACATCTGGAGATGAGTGGAGGCCAAGAAATATGATATGGATACAGCTGGAGCAGTTATTCCCCAAAGGGTGCCTTGGTTACGGACCGTACTGGCTGGTACGGTCCGTATCCAGACCATGTCGCTGAGGGGTTTAATGCGTATCGCGCTATCTCCTGGTCCGTATCTGGCATAGGTCCGTATCAGTCAGTGTGGGCCGTAATAGAGACTTAGTCGATGAACATCGCTTATTCGATTGACCTGATTCTTGCTCCATTTGATGTAAAATAGTCCCAAAACATGTTTCCTGCAATAAAACATAAAGAAGGGTGACAGTAGCCTTTTTCTCCAATTAATTAAACATAAGTGTGAGATAATATGTAAAACCTAAGCCAAAATCCTACGTAATTCATCATCATTTGACTCTGATCAGTTGTCGATTTAATTATGTTTAAATTGTTTGTGTTTAGATAAACTCTTTCTAAGCCATTTGAATTATTTTTATTTAGATAAACTCTTACTAGTATATAACTATAACTAAGGAAATCGGTTGGTCAAACGAGTTATGAGCCAACTCGAGTTGGAAATGAGCTGAACTCGAGTTGGCTTTACAGCTCGTTATTACCATCCCAACTTGAGTTGACTCGTTCATTAACTAAATGAGTTGAGCATTAGTTAGAGGTAACTAGCTCAAACTCGGCTCATTTACAGCCCTACTCTGATTTATATTTTCAATTGGAATACTATTGTTTTAACTCGAAATTTTTATTTCTACCATATTCATAAAAAAAAAAAACCAAAACACTCCAGTTTGGTCAAAATTCAAAACTTACCCTCGCCGCAGGGGCATTGTGCGGCCCCAAAGACTGGGGTCCGCACAATGCTGATGCGGCCCCAGTCAGGTGTCTACACATTGCCCCTGCAGCCCCTGCAGCCCCAACTTTTTTCTTTTTTTTTGGCTAACAGAAACATAATGGGCCATGTGGGTGGGGTCCACATACTCATTTACAACCAAATACATTTTTGCTTGGAATTCACATCCTCGGAGATATCTCTAAGTTTGAGAAATCGCAACCGTTAAAATATGTTGTGCACGAATCTCAACACTATCCCCAAATAAGCATCGTACATGTTGGTCATGCCAAAGTTGAGACATCTCAAAATTTTACTGTATACATAAAATAAAAAAATGTTGGGGCTGCAGGGGCATTGTGCATATCCTTGACTGGGGCTGCATTGGCATTGTGCGGACCCCAGTCTTTGGGGCCGCAGAATGCCAGAGCGGCCTGAGTAGATATCAAATTTCCTGAAAACAGAGATGTTTTGGTTTTTTTTTTTTTTTGAGAAAATGCTAAAAATAAAAATTTCGGTGTTTTAACTTTACATATGTTTTTATGGTGAGATATTTTCTTTATGAGACTGTGAGGCATGAAACGAACAATTTGGCTAATCGGGTTATACTTTCTCATCTTTCTTTTTTTTTAATTGTATTGCATTGAAATGTTTCAGACTTTCAGTACAGTATTAGAAAAGATGTGCTATTTTTTTCTCCTTTCACGTATTGAATGTGTAAAATATTGTTTTTTTTATAATAGTGTACAGTATGATAATATGGTTTGATTATATTGTAAATATGGATTTTATGAGGAGGGGTTAAAATACCTCTATTTTTTATGTCTTCATCATGTTTCTATATTTAAGACTACAATAACTTAAAAATTAAAAGTTAAAGATGGAAGTAATACCGTTAGATATGATCTATATCATTTTCTCTATGCACACGTAAAAAATCATGACATTTCGATTTTGTTTTGATTAGTATCAAGGGCTTGCAAAATTGCACCTATGTGGATACATTCTAATAGTTGATTTTTCAATTTATTGAATCATATAAAAACAAAATCGAAAAGTGATAATTTTTTATGTGGATGTAGAGAAATAAAACAATATAGATCACATCTATTGGTTTTATTTTGACATATAAATTTTAGAATTTTTGTTATTAGAAAACTAAAAAGAAGAGACATAATAAAGACCAAAAAATAAAGACATTTGAACCCTTCTCCTTTATATTTTATCTTATCAGTGGTCGTAATTTATTCCAGCATTGACAACAACAAAGTTTGGGTAATTGTTATATTAAAGTCCCTTGCACACTAATGATTTGGCTTGAGATGTTGGAAAAAACTGGCAATTTTTAATAATACAAAAATTAATAGGACTTAATAACTTTAAAGAGGAAAAGAAGGAATCAAATTTTTTCATAAACCCTATTAGGTGTTGGGTTTCTTTCTAATTCATTGTTCAAATTTTTAGACCTTTTAATATTTGAAGAGAATCAAAATATCTTGAATAAACAATTTTGCATATTGCTAAATAATAAAACATTTGAAGGAGAAATTGAATAGTTAGTAGTTTTTGATGGGTATGACATAAGAAATTTTAATATGAATGTTATGATGGAGAAATAGGTAATATAGAGTTAATATTTTAATGGTATACCAACAATTCGTTCTTGAAAGAAAGACAACAAATTTCCCTCTTGAGAAAATTAGCTATTTTAAAAATTTGTAAAAAGAATCCTAGCACATGATCTGATGTAAAAATTGGTGTTCTTGTTTATCTCGTGCTATCAGCAAGTTAATTAAGGACCAAAAGTAAAAAAATAATTACGGTGAGGAGAACGACTGAGCTCCAATAATTTGTTCACATGATCACATCCCTTGTCCAAAACAGCAAAATGATCACATCCCTTGTCCAAAACAGTAAAATGGACATCTTTTTCTCCATTGATTGCGTCAGGAGGTGGACATAAATAGCATGGACGGTTCTCACAACTCAAAATGAAAAATCTTTCCCAAAATCATAATTTTGATTAATAGACTCATCCAAATGAAACAAACTGAGGAAATACAAAAGCAACAAGACTACCATTTATGAAAATTTGAGGTGAAGTAAGACGCCATTTTAATTAGCTATAATATGCATTTAACATAGCTTTAAACATGACACTTAATTTATTCACTCATTTCGTCCATCACTGGATAAGTAAATATGTGCATATTTATGTTAATTTGCTTAAGTTAATTACTGTTTAAATAATATATACTCTATGCTTAAGTGGTCTAACTAAACTAATTAATTTTGAAATTATCAGACGGGTAGTGTTAATTTGCTTAAGTGAATTACTGCTTAAATACTATGTACTCTCTGCTTAAGTGGTCTAACTAAACTAATTAATTTTTCAAATTATCAGACGAATATAGGTTTTGGAATTGGAAAGACTATAGGTGTTGTAGTTGTTACAATATTTGGGGGTGATAGTGCAAATTATAGACAATATATACGACCAACTTGCTGCTATCTATATTATTTCTTTAATGCAAGGAGAAAGTGAGAATATGCACCACCAGATATCTTTTCTGCCCTTTGTTGAGTTTTATAAAAACTTGTGATACAACACATAAGGTAAGTTTTTCTCACTTTCTTTAATTAAAATAAATTATTCTCAATTATAGGTCAATTATTCTCACTTTCTAGCTCGTATACTATACAGTTTGTTGATATGTGACCATTCAACTGCTACGGAATATAACAAGTTTATATTTAATTTGAGAACTTCTAAACGTCCAATCGATTTAATTTAATTTCAATATTAAATGGTTAAAAAAAATCAAAATCTACATTTTTAAGATTTTTATACTATTTTTCGGACGAAAAGAAAATTAACTAATCTAAGAATTCTTGACTATTCATACACCCTAAGGGTATGTTTGGTTGGGTTGAGAATATGCTATTTTTGAGGTTAGGCTATTCATAATAGCATATTCGGTATTTGGTTGAGTTAGAATAGCTAGAATAACACTACTACAGAAAAAGAGATTGCACACAGACATAAATAGAGGAGCTACACGGATTTCCTGCCGTGTGTAAATCGAGGGTGTACGAATAGGTCAATAACTACACACAGATATTTACCCGTGTGCGATTATAACGATTTCTACACGGATTACCTTATAAACAGCCGTGTACAAATACCTGCCTGTGTCGCTCTCCATGTTACCGAGCTACACAGATATTACCTAAACATCCGTGTAGTTTGCCTCTTTCTACACGGACATATAGCTAAATATCCGTGTAGCTCTCCTCTTTCTACACGGACATTTAGCTAAATATCCGTGTAGCTCTCCTCTTTCTACACGGACATTTAACTAAATATCCGTGTAGCTATCCTTCTACACGGACATTTAACTAATATCCATGTAGCTCTCCCCTTTCTACACGGACTTTTAACTAAACATCCGTGTAGCTCTCCTCTTTATACACAGACTATTAACTTAATATCCGTGTAGCTATACCTATCATACACGGACTTTAGTTAAATATCCGTGTAGAATTAACTATTTTTTTTTTTTTTGTATTTTTTGTTTTTGGGCTGGTCTCCAGTTTTGCTAGCTAGATTTGCTACAAAATTATACAAAATTCATATAGCAAGAAATCCATATTTTTCATATTAGCAAGAAATCCATATACACTAAATTATACAATATTCATATACACTAAATTATACATAATTATGTAAATCTATGTTGAGCATTACAAAATTCCATTCGAAATCACCTTGCCCACATACACCTGACATCGTCGATCTGCTCCTTGGTGTAATGCGATTGCTTTGGCACATTCTACAATTATAATTTGGTATTAGTTAGTAACCAGAAAAGGTAGATGCAAGACAATTGCAAATATCAATTGGTATTATATAGGAACAATTAATATGAATTACATACCGCTAGTGGGAATTGGAATTGTATTCTTTCAACAAAGTCAAACATGGAAATCATCGTGTAATAAGCGCATTCCCAACTCTCCAACTGTTGCGGGCTCTAAAATTTACATTTAGCGGCATATGTTAGAATGACAATAATTTTTTGAACAAAATATGAAATTATAAAATTATAGTGTGCTCACCAGCAACCACTTCCAATTCAACTTATTTTTCTGGTGCGTGCTTTGCAATCCTCCCTCATTAATATATTTTAGAAAAGCCCTTACAAAATTGAGTGAATGTAATTAGCAATTTTATAATTTGATATAATTGAAAAAAATTCAAACCAAGTGAATTTTTATTACTTACTTATTGACATAAGGGAAGATATCTTTGCACTTGTTAATTGTTATTGTTCCTTTGGGCTTACAAGAATCAACGATTATGCTCGAATTTAGGTAAGGCACAATGATAATCAAACACCAGTGTTTGCTGTGGGAGGAGAAGAATTATAGTACTTTATCATATAATAGTGACACAAGTGTTTGCTATGGTTGATGGTGTGATTTCATTTTTTTATGTTTCACTTTTATTACCTTTATCCTATTCTTTTAATTAAAATATAAACAATACATAAGTTAATGTTAGAATTAACCTCTGGTGGTATGGCACGAGAATGAATTTCTTCTCCTCCTCCCTAGCACGATGCATCGCTGAACACATGTAGTCGATAGCCATATCCGAATAACATCTCAGTGTCGTAGCACTCACTTTCTCGGGGTCCAGAAATATGCACAAGTTCTTCTTTTGTACCATCTCATCACAGTTTCGGACTAGCTTCCTGAAAACTCATTATTTTACATTAGAATATATATTTGAGTTCTATACAATAATGAAAATCAATTAGTTTTAAGAAAATCACAGTCGATAGCCATATCCTCCTGCCTTCGGCACTTTTTTTCTTCACATGTGTAAGAAAATCAATTAGTTTTAGAAAGATAAGTGCATATCGAGGAAAAACAAAAACTAATTTGGCTAAAGTTATATACCTTGAACTCTTCTGTGGACTTCAAAGCTTGAAACTCCTCCCACACCTCTTGTGTCAGCCAAGGATAGTATCCTACCGGATTTCTCCCTTTCTCCATGAAATCCGTCTTCAACGTGCTCTTGAATTGCTTCCAACCTTCATTCATTATCCTCAAAGTCTTAACCTTTGGGGTTTCACTCTCGATGTTCCATTGAGCCTGATTGACACCAAATTTACTGTATTTAAGTTCATGTACAACAATGAAAACAAAGCAAAGAGTTGTTAGGTACTTTACCTTCACCATGTTCCATCAGTCGTTCTTATCCTCTTTATCAAACTGATTTCATCTCTCTACAAGGATACTTGCCTTTTGCTTCACCAAATTGCAACACCAATTTGAGTACATCATCCAATTTGGACCCTGCGCACGCCCGTCTTCCGTGAACCAGATTCCTAACTGCTTCTTCTCGGACGTGCTTGTGCACATTGTCGGATCTCTTTTCCTTCTTTCTGATGAGGCAGTAGCTTGTTGATCATCTTCTGCCACAATATCTACGTGCTCACCCTCAACCGACATGGTTCTGCCATAAAGTAATGCACATTAAGTAATGGAATCAGTTTGTGCAAAATGGTGAGAAAACAGAGAAATAAAATGCAAAATAAACACCACAGTAAAATAGAGGACTTCAAAACACACAAAATGGACATTAATTTCATATTTTTCTGATTTTAATGCGATTTTATATAAATTTCCAAAGTTCAGCCTCTCAAAATGAAAATTCTGCACCTTTAAATAACAGATTTTATCATTTAAAAATGTGAACTTTAAAAAATCATATAAAATTGAAACAAAATCAGAAAATATGAAATTTGTGTCTATTTTGTGTGTTTTGGAGTCCTCTGTCTGTTGGTCAAGTTATAATCTTGTTTTGGTCCCGGCATTGATCGGCAATGATCAATTTACCAGCAGAGGTCATTTTGGCCGTTTGGAGTACGTTTTACTACTTTGCACATAGGTCCTCAAATAATGTTGAGAGAAAAAAATAAATTAAATAGGTCACTACTTCAGAAATTAACAAATATGTCACTACTGCAGAAATTAAATAGGTCACTAATTTGCACATATGTCACTACCTCAGAACCAGCACAGCACAGCACAGCAAAATAAGCAAAATAAAATAAAAATCAGTACCAGTATCGGCACAGCAAGGCAGAGGCGGCGGAGAGGGTGATAGAGGTGGCGGAGAGGGGGACAGAGGCGACGGAGAGGGTGACAAAGGCGCGCTAAATGAAAATAATTACCGGTGGCTCAGTGGACCGAGTGGCTCCGAGGAGAGAGTGGACCGGAAAGGTGGCAGAGGACCGACAATGGCGGAGTGGACCGGAGTGGTGGCAGTGGCCGAAGAAATTTTGGAGCTTTTGGAACTCAAATGGCGCGCAACTTATGAAAATTTAGAAGAGAAGGCTTTCGAATTATATTTGTATTACTCTTTCTACACGGATTATTAAGTTAACAACCGTGTACAATTAGTTTTTCTACACGAACAAATAACTAAATATCCGTGTACAATGATCCTTTCTACACGGACCAGTGTTGTAAAAAACGGTCTTAACGGCCGATTAATCGGCCGTTTAATCGTTAACGGCGACCAAACCGTTACGAATACACTTAACGGATGCATATTTGCGGATGAAAATGATTAATTGGCCATTTTTTCCGATTAATCGGCCGTTTTACCGTTTAATCGTCCGTTTATTCCTGTTTATTCCCGTTTTTTCAGTGAATAATTATTTTTAAATTTTTTTCTGTGATGGCGTGTAATAATAAGATTTATAAATTCTGTATTGTAGTTTTATTTGTGCTTAGATATACATCTAATATCTTTTGTATATATTTTTTCTTCAAACTTACTTTGAAATTGATTAATTCATACATTATTTATATACAATACATTTTTCTTACTTACTGATGTAATTTTTTTCAATTTGTACAACGTGTTCATTTATGAAATTAAGTTGTTATCATAAATTAAATTTAGTGATTTTATGTTGAAATGTTTCATTTTTTTCAAATAATATATTATTAGTATTTGAAAAAAGCATAATTCTCAAATTTATTTTTTCATTAAATAAATGTGTTTACACATGTAAAATTCTTATGTGTTAAGAAGAAATAAGCGCAGTGTCATGTTGTAATAATAAAACTAAGTTAAATTATGTTTATTTGATAAATTTAATGAGTTAAATAAATTATTTTTAATAAATTATGATATATATACATAAATTTAATAAAAACGTTAAATTGTCCGCATAATTCCGATTAATCGGCCGCATACCGATTAATTGCTTGGCGGTACCCTGTCCGTCCGACGACCGCATACCGTTATTTACAACACTGACACGGACTATTAACTAAAAGACCGTGTAGCTCTCTTTCATTTATACACGGTTTTAGTAAACAATCCGTGTACGATGACTATTTCTACACGGACTATTAACTAAAGTACGTGTACGAAAAGTCCAAAAATATTGAATGGGGTTTCTTTTTATTTTTTATATTATTTAAACTAGTAATAAATTAAATTAAATAGTATATTACATCTAATATTTAAAAACTATACTAATATTAAGTAATACACGTTTTTTTTTATTATTACTAATATTTGAACTATTTATTTGAACTGTAGATATTTAATATTACTAATATTTAATATTTGTACTAATATTTAAAAATATTTGGCATTTTATTTTTATTATTTAATATTGTAACTAATATTTTGAAAACTAATACTAATATTTGAACTAGAAATTTTTTATTATTATTTAAAAAAATTGAACTAATATTTGAACTTGAGAAATCTAATATTTTATTATTAATATTTAATATTTGTACTAATATTGAAAATCTAATACTAATATTTGATATTTTATTTTATTTTAAAAACTAATACTAATATTTGAACTAGAAATTGTTTATTATTACAAAGTTGTTTCTAAAAAAGAAATATTAAAAGTTTCAATTTTAAACAAAAAATAAATATTACACATTGGCTTTTTTTTGCCTTTTTCTCTTTTTTTTCTCCTTTTCAACAGTACCCTTGGCCCATAATCCTTCATTGTGGTCGGATCGCATGTAGTTTGCTTCGTCGTTTTCTTCAATTGTTGCTACCTCAGGTTGCATGTTTGTACAAAATGGAGGTATTTCGTCGAACTGGTCATACTCTTCTTCTTCGACGACATTTTCTACTCCGACAATCCTTCTTTTTCCGGATAGGACGACGCTCCACCTATCAGTACTCGGGTCAGTGGCATAAAAGACTTGGGTGGCTTGCTTGGCGAGTATAAACGGATCATCAACATACCCGACTTTGTTAAAATCAACGAGTGTGAACCCGTCGTTATCAACTTTAACACCCCGGTCTTCAACCCATTGACACCGAAACAAGGGAATGCTCAGGTGAGGATTGTAAACGAGCTCCCAAATTTCTTCAATTACAGCCTGGCCATCTTTGGATCTACTGAATTCTTGAGACGTCGCCACCAACGTCACCCTACTATTTTGCATCGTGCTCTTATCACTTTGGAATTTAGTGTAAAAAGTATATCCGTTAATTTCATATCCTTGGAATGTTCTAACAACAATTTGGGGTCCTTCGCCAAGCAGTTTAACAATTTCAGGTACGGGGTGACTTCACTCTTTCTTTCAGCCATCCTATAAAAGAACGATTATGCTCGTTAGTAAGCCACTTCTGACTTCTCGTGTATTTTTGTTGTTGAAGGATTGTCATGTGCTCATCTATATGATATCTCGTATTCATATCTATATTTTGACCTTAAAATCATACCAAAAACCTGTGTTTTAATCTATAAATTCGGTTATAATTCATTGAATATATATAGAATGTGGTACTGCTGCAAGTTATTCTTATTCTGCAGGAATCGGGCGAAATCGAGAAGAAATATGGAATTTAGAAGTCTCTACACGGTCCGTGTAACATTCCACACGGGCCGTGTCAATCTCGACTCGACCGATGACACGACCGCATGAAGACCGCTGACTCGACCGCATGAAGAACACAGGCACACGGTCCGTGTAGAATTCCACACGGGCCGTGTCAAGCAATTTTGGAAACAAATCCAGAATTTGGAAAGAAAGCTAAGGAATGGAAGGTCGGCAAAACGAGTAGATAAGCGAGATTTCTTGCACCAGAGAGGTCATTCTGGAGCAGAGGAGCATTTTCTAGGGTTTGGTCTTGACGGCTAAGCTTGGAGACGAAGTTGAGAAGCGAAAGACGCAAGTTTTCGACGGATCTTCTTTATTCTTCGGGTTTTGTCATGGCTAATCTTTATATAACTTCTTTTATTTGTTTTAGAACCATGTCTGAGTAGATTTCTTAGTTTCTAGGGTTGTGATGTAATCGAATGTTTTGTTTTGTATGTTAGTTATTGAATTCTTTTGTTGAAATTTGTGTTTGCTTGATTGTGATTGATTTTAATTGCTTAGTGTAAGTTATTTGATTTTTATTGGTTTACCACTAGATGAATGATCACATCTAGAAGGTACTTTGGCCCTTATAATCTCTTAACCAAACTAAGTACATGAGGTAGGATTAGTGATCCGAAAGGTGAAACCAAGTAGTAACCGACAGGTGAATATTTCCTCATATCGACGGAATGAGGTTACCTTTAGTATTCCAACCAAGCAACTAGGTAATTCAGACCAATATACGACAGTTGAGGTCTAGAACCCGACGAGGGCATATATTGCAATTCCATACCAAGTTAATGAACCAACAGACGACAGTTGAGGTTTAGGAACATTAGGTCTGGTCAGTAGAACCCTACACAAAGGAACAACACAAGGAAAACAATAACTGCTGCATTCACTCGAGGGCCACACGGACCGTGTACGACAGTATACGGCCCGTGTACACTGACACGGCCCGTGTAGGACACTACACGGACCGGGCACCTCGAGGCAAAACTGAGATAAAGTCATAACCCTGGAAACGCCTTTTACATCTGATTTAAACCAAGTTTATTTACTTCTTTGCATTTTATTATTGTCATTGAACTGTAGGAAATTTTAGAAACCAAAACAACCTTTTCCAACTTCTAGTTTTTATTTAATTTAGGTAAAATTCTAGATTAAATCTGAACCGTCCCTGTGATCGATACCCGACAATATACTGCTCGATAGGATTGTATACTTGCAGTCTGAACCGAAAAGTGTGTTTAAGGTTAAAAAGTACAGTTTACTGTACTGAAACTTCGTACTATACCTTTTTGGTGTAACACTATATAGGGAGCAACATCTGTCATGTGCTGTAGTACAATAAAATGTGTCTTTTGTAGTTTATTTATATCAGCAACTACGGCTCTCAACCCAATTGTCCCGACTCCTTGGAGCCTTCCCTCGTATCGAGATTTTGGAACGTCAATAGGATCGATACCGGCCATGTAGTTGGTGCAAAAATCAATCACCTCTTCTATGGAATATCCTTCTATAATGCTACCTTCGGGTCGATGTCGGTTCCTTACGTATTTTTTCAAGATGCCCATGTATCTCTCGAATGGATACATATACCGCAGGAACACGGGACCATAAAGCTTAATTTCTCTAACAAGATGAACAACAAGGTGAACCATAACATCGAAAAAAGATAGCGGAAAATACATCTCAAGTTGGCAAAGAGTAACGACGACCTTCTTTTGCAAATAGTCCAATTTTAGAGGGTCTATCACTTTGGAATTGATTACATTGAAGAAAAAACAAAGATTCGTAATGGTTTGACGAATGTGCTTTGGTAAAATTCCCCGAATTGCAACAGGAATCATATGTGTCATTAAAACATGACAGTCGTGGGATTTCATACCAAGCAATTTCAGGTCTTCATCGACACCAGCTTCTTAATATTCGAAGAATACCCTGATGGGCCTTTAATACTATGAAGGCATTCACAAAAGCTTGTTTTCTCTTTCTTCGACATTGTGCACAGTGCGGGGGGTAGGTATGTGCGCTTCCCTTTCTCCTGCGGTGCAAGCTCGGGTCGTATTCCCATTTCTACCATGTCTTTCCGAATTTTAATATCATCTTTAGTCTTCCCCTTAATGTTTAATAATAAACCAATTAAACTGTCGCAGATATTTTTTTCAACATGCATGACATCTAGGCAATGTCTCACTTCTAAATATTCCCAGTACGGTAGCTCCCAAAATATATATGGACCTCTGTTTCCAAATATTCATCGGTGGTTCTTTGGCACATTTTCCAAAAACAACATCAAGGTTTTTTACCCGCTTGAAGACACTCTTCCCGTCTAATGGATGATGGGCCACTCCAAGCTTGATTTTCCCGTTGAATGCCTTCTTCTTCTTCTTCCGATATGGGTGATTAATAGGGAGAAACCTACGATGCCCCATAAATACATTCTTTCTACAATTTTTCAACCTCAGTACCTGCGTGTCATCTTCACAGATAGGGCACGCTTTTGCTCCTTTAGAAGTGTAACCCGATAATTTCCTGTACACGGAGAAATCATTTACGGTGGAAAACACTATGGCCCGCAGTTGAAAGACCTCCTTGCTGTACGCATCCCAGACCGGGACGCCATCACGCCACAATTTTTGGAGGTCCTCAATCAAGGGTGCGAGATATACATCTATGTCATTTTCGGGTTGTCTAGGTTCTTGGATTAGTAATGACATCATTATATACCTGCGTTTCATGCATAACAAGGAGGAAGATTGTAGATGCATAAAAGAACTTGCCAAGTACTGTGCCGACTGCTCATGCTTCCAAACAGACTCATTCCATCTGAGCTCACCACAATCCTAAAGTTTCTCATTTCAGAACCAAATTCTTTGAAATGTCTATCAATGTTTCTCCATTGAGGAGAATCGGCCGGGTGCCTTAGTTTACCGTCATTTTTGCGCTCTTCTTCATGCCAACGCAATAATTTTGCATCTTTGGGATTCACAAACAACCGTTTGAATCTCGGTATTATCGGCAAATACCACAACACCTTAGCCGGAGGCCGGCCCTTTTTATCCTCGTTACAATCATCAGTGTCTTGGTCCTTACGTTTATACCGTGAAACACCGCATTTGGGACAAACATGCATGGCCTCGTACTCGTTACGATACAATACACAGTCATTCGGACATGCATGTATTCTTTCGATCTTCAACCCCATTGGACATATCAACTTCTTCGCCGATATATTGTACCGGGTAACTCGTTGTTATCTGGGAGCATTTCTCGTAAAAGCTAATAAGGATGTGAAACTGTTATCGCTCCAACTATTGTCTTCTTTTAAGTTTAATAATTTCAACACAGCTAACAGTTTCGTAAATTTGGTACACCCGGGATACAACTGTTTTTTGGAATCATTAGACAAATTTTGAAATTTATCATAATTTTTATCACTGATTCATCTTCCACATCACGTAACATTTCCTCTAGATTTTCAATAAACTCGTGTTCTACATTTTCATCAAAATTCATCTCCAGGTCATCATCGTCGTTTCCGGGTTCAACATTATAATTTTTTTTGACATCCTCATAATTCTCGTTCCAATCAAGTTCAAAATTATCAGCAATTTCTACATTCTCATCATTCAATTCACAACGATTAAAATCTTTATTGGTACTACTACTTTTCTCAAATTTCTCACCATGCATGATCCAACATGTATATCTCTTCTTAAATCCCCGACAAATCAAATGAGCTCTAATTTTGGAGTCCCCAAATCTTAAAAAAAATTTACAATCTTTACAAGGACACAAAATGTCTTCTTCTTTTTTCTTCACTTACCTCTTAGCAAATTTTATAAACTCATTAACGCGAACCAAATATTTTTCACTGTCACGTCGCAATTCATACATCCAACTTCGATCCATTTGTAAATTCAACTAAAAAATGATTTGATCAATTAATCATGCATGGTCAACATATAAATTGTACCAAATTTTGGGCTTACAAAAGGCCGGTTTACAATCCTAACCTACTCTTTGAATATTATGTCCCATGTGAACACATATTAGCGAGATTTAATTAGTATTTGATAAAAATTCGGCAGCATTTCCCCTTAACTTCCCAAGTATGCATACGAACCACATACTCGTAGGAGCAATAAGGGAAAATACTGTCGAACTTTCCTCAAATACTAATTAAATCCCGCTAATATGTGTTCACACCCTAAATGAGACACAATATTCAAAGAGCAGTCCAAAAACGGGAACTATCCAAAATTAATCCCTATTGGATTAATTTTGAACGGGCATGGACCTAAAAGCATCTATAGGTCGGTTATTGGACCACAATACACTAATTATTTACATTATCTAATTAAGAAATCAAGCATGCATGAAATGACCTAAATAAGCAATAATAATTAACAGAAAATTAGAGGAAGAAAATGATTTAAATATATATACTAACCTTAGAAAAGATGGAGAGGAGAAAATACAAACTTCAAAGATCTCAGATCCAGCTGCTGGCCTCAATTCGTAGAAGAAATCAGAAAGATTAAAGCTCAATACAGATACAGTGGCATAAAAGACTTGATCTAAACGCGCGGCGCTGGAAGGAGAATGCCTTTTATACTAATTAAAACCCTACATAGCCTTTTATACACGGATTTAAACTTATTAATCCGTGTAGCTCTCCAAATAATCATACACGGCTATTTATACTAAAATCCGTGTACATTTCTACCATTTCTACACGGACATATTATCAAAAATCCGTGTATATATTCCTACACGGATATTTAACAAAAATCCGTGTAGCTCTCTCAATTTTTTCCACACGGATTTTTGATCCCTAATAAACCGTGTAGCTCTCTCAAACAATTCTACACTGATTCTTAACTAAATGTCCGTGTATAATTCCCGCATATTTTTTGGGCTTTCAAAAAATCATATTTGGTACATGGTTTTTATATAAAATTGGAAAAACCGTGTACAATGTGCAGTGTAGAATTACCATTTCTGTAGTAGTGTAAGGAATTCAATTTTTTTATCTTATTAGAATAGACTAATCCTAAAGATTTTGAAATTTGGCTATTCTAATAAGACAAACAATAGTTATTCTTGATTTGGCTATTCTAACTATTCTTGTTTTGCAACCAAACATATCCTAATATATTAGTTTAAGAAATTTGACAATATTTTACAGAATAAGTTTTAATAATACTAATGCTTTACAGAAATCGAAGCGGATGTCTCTGATTTATATTTTCAATTGGAATATTATTGTTTTAACTTTACATATGTTTTTATGGTGAGATATTTCTTAAAGAGACTGTGAGGCATGACACTAACAATCTGGCTAATCGGGTCATTCTTTCTCATATTTTTTTCTTTTTTTTTAATTGTATTGCCTTGAAATGTTTCAGACTTTCAGTACAGTATAAGAAAAGATGTGTTATTTTTTTTTTCTCCTTGCACGTATTGAATGTGTAAAATATTGTTTTTTTTATAATAGTGTACAGTATGATAATATGGTTTGATTATATTTGTAATATGAACTTTACAAAGGGTTTAAATATTTTTATTTTTTGTGCTTTCATCATACATACATTTTTAAGACTAAAATAACTTAAAAGTTAAAAGTTAAAGAGTGAGGCTATGGTGCTATGCATAGCACGGATGACTAGTGTACTACGGTTCAATATGGTACTTTTTAAAATCCTAACGGTCGATCCGAACCGTTCAATGTGATAACCATATGAATATGTACTTGCAAACTAAATTTTATATTTTTTCGAATTTTTTTACTATTTTTTCAGATAGGTAGATTTGATGGTCCAGAATTTTTAGAAAACACTGATTTTTTTACCTATCTAAAAAAATAGTAAAAAAATTCAAAAAAATATAAAATTTAGTTTGCAAGTACATATTCATATGGATATCACATTGAACGGTTTGGATCGACCGTTAGAATTTTAAAAAGTACCATATTGAGCCATAGTACACTAGCCATTGGTGCTATGCATAGCACCATAGCCTCACTCAAAGTTAAATATGAAAATTATAACCGTTATATATGATCTATATTATTTTCTCTATGCACACGTAAAAAATCATGACATTTCGATTTTGTTTTGATTGGTATCAAGAGCTTGCAAAATTACACCTCTATGGATACATTCTAATAGTTGATTTTTCAACTTACTGATTCATATAAAAACACAATCGAAAAGTGATAATTTTTATGTGCATGTAAAGAAAACAATATATATCATATTTAATGGTTTTATTTTGACATATAAATTTTAAAATTTTGTTAGAAAATTAAAAAGAAGAGACTTGATGAAGACACAAAAAATAAAGACATTTGAACCTTTCTCCTTTATGTTTTTATCTTATCAGTGGTCATAATTTATCCCAGCATTGATAACAACAAAGTTTGGGTAATTGTTATATTAAAGTCCCTTGCACACTAATGATTTGATTTGAGAAGTTGGAAAAAAATGGCAATATGTTATACAACAATTTTTAATAATACAAAAATCAATAGGACTTAATAACTTTAAAGAGGAAAAGAAGGAATCAAATTTTTTCATAAAGCCTATTAGGTGTTGGGTTTCTTTCAAAGTCATTGTTCAAATTTTTAGACCTTTTAATATTTGAAGAGAATCAAAATATCTTGAAATAAACAATTTTGCATATTGCTAAATAATAAAACATTTGCTGGAGAAATTGAATATTTAGTAGTTTTTTATGGGTATGACATAAGAAATTTTAATTTGAATGTTATGATGGAGAAATAGGTAATATAGAGTTAATATTTTAATGGTATACCAACAATTCGTTCTTGAAAGAAAGACAACAAATTTCCCTCTTGAGAAAATTAGCTATTTTAAAAATTTGTAAAAAGAATCCTAGCACATGATCTGATGTAAAAATTGGTGTTCTTGTTTATCTCGTGCTATCAGCAAGTTAATTAAGGACCAAAAGTAAAAAAATAATTACGGTGAGGAGAACGACTGAGCTCCAATAATTTGTTCACATGATCACATCCCTTATCCAAAACAGCAAAATCATCACATCCCTTGTCCAAAACAGCAAAATGATCACATCCCTTGTCCAAAACAGTAAAATGGACATCTTTTTCTCCATTGATTGCGTCAGGAGGTGGACATAAATAGCATGGACGGTTCTCACAACTCAAAATGAAAAATCTTTCCCAAAATCATAATTTTGATTAATAGACTCATCCAAATGAAACAAACTGAGGAAATACAAAAGCAACACGACTACCATTTATGAAAATTTGAGGTGAAGTAAGACGCCATTTTAATTAGCTATAATATGCATTTAACATAGCTTTAAACATGACACTTAATTTATTCACTCATTTCGTCCATCACTGGATAAGTAAATATGTGCATATTTATGTTAATTTGCTTAAGTTAATTACTGTTTAAATAATATATACTCTATGCTTAAGTGGTCTAACTAAACTAATTAATTTTGAAATTATCAGACGGGTAGTGTTAATTTGCTTAAGTTAATTACTGCTTAAATACTATGTACTCTCTGCTTAAGTGGTCTAACTAAACTAATTAATTTTTCAAATTATCAGACGAATATAGGTTTTGGAATTGGAAAGACTATAGGTGTTGTAGTTGTTACAATATTTGGGGGTGATAGTTCAAATTATAGACAATATATACGACCAACTTGCTGCTATCTATATTATTTCTTTAATGCAAGGAGAAAGTGAGAATATGCACCACCAGATATCTTTTCTGCCCTTTGTTGAGTTTTATAAAAACTTGTGATACAACACATAAGGTAAGTTTTTCTCACTTTCTTTAATTAAAATAAATTATTCTCAATTATAGGTCAATTATTCTCACTTTCTAGCTCGTATACTATACAGTTTGTTGATATGTGACCATTCAACTGCGACGGAATATAACACGTTTATATTTAATTTTAGAACTTCAAAACGTCCAATCGATTTAATTTCATTTCAATATTAAATGTTTAAAAAAAAAATCAAAATCTACATTTTTAAGATTTTTATACTATTTTTCGGATGACAAGAAAATTAACTAATCTAAGAATTCTTGACTATTCATACATCCCAAGGGTATGTTTGGTTGGGTTGAGAATAGGCTATTCAGAATAGCATATTCGGTATTTGGTTGAGTTAGAATAGCTAGAATAACACTACTACAGAAAAAAAGATTGCACACGGACATAAATGGAGGAGCCATGCCGTGTGTAAATCAAGAGTGTACGACTAGGTCAATAACTACACACGGATATTTACTCGTGTGCGATTATAACAATTTCTACACGGATTACCTTATAAACAGCCGTGTACAAAGACCTGCCTGTGTCGCTCTCCATGTTATCGAGCTACACGGATATTACCTAAACATCCGTGTAGCTTGCCTCTTTCTACACGAACATTTAGCTAAATATCCGTGTAGCTCTCCCCTTTCTACACGGACATTTAACTAAATATCCGTGTAGCTCTCCCATTTCTACACGGACTTTTAACTAAATGTCCGTGCAGCTCTCATCTTTATACACAGACTATTAACTTAATATCCTTGTAGCTATACCTATCATACACGGATTTGTATTAAATATCTGTGTAGCTCTCTGAACTATCATACACGGACTTTAGTTAAATATACGTGTAGAATTAACTAAAATTTTTTTTTTGTATTATTTGCTTTTGGGTTAGCCTCCAGTTTTGCTAGTCAAATTTGCTATAGAATTATACAAAATTCATATAGCAAGAAATCCATATACACTAAATTATACATAATTATGTAAATCCATGTTGAGCATTACAAAATTCCATTTGAAACCACCTTGCCCACATACACCTGACATCGTCGATCTGCTCCTTGGTGTAATGTGGTTGCTTTGGCACATTATACAATTATAATTTGGTATTAGTTAGTAACAAGAAAAGGTAGATGCAAGACAGTTGCAAATATCAATTGCTATTATATAGGAACAATTAATATGAATTACATACCGCTAGTGGGAATTGGAATTGTATTCTTTCGACAAAGTCAAACATGGAAATCATCGTGTAATAAGCGCATTCCCAACTCTCCAACTGTTGCGGGCTCTGAAATTTACATTTAGCGGCATATGTTAGAATGACAATAATTTTTTTGAACAAAATATGAAATTATAAAATTATAGTGTGCTCACCAGCAACCACTTCCAATTCAACTTATTTTTTTGGCGCGTGCTTTGCAATCCTCCCTCGTTAATATATTTCAGAAAAGCCCTTACAAAATTGAGTGAATGTAATTAGCAATTTTATAATTTGATATAATTGAAAAAAATTCAAACCAAGTGAATTTTTATTGCTTACTTATTGACATAAGGGAAGATATCTTTGCACTTGTTAATTGCGATCGTTCCTTTGGGCTTACAAGAATCAACGATTATGCTCGAATTTAGGTAAGGCACAATTATAATCAAACACCAGTGTTTGCTGTGGGAGGAGAAGAATTATAGTACTTTAGCATATAATAGTGACACAAGTGTTTGCTATGGTTGATGGTGTGATTTCATTTTTTTATGTTTCACTTTTATTTCCTTTATCCAATTAATTCTTTTAATTAAAATATAAACAATACATAAGTTAAGGTTAGAATTAACCTCTGGTGGTATGGCACGAGAATGAATTTCTTCTCCTCCTCCCTAGCACGATGCATCGCTGAACACATGTAGTCGATAGCCATATCCGGATAACATCTCAGTGTCGTAGCACTCACTTTCTCGGGGTCCAGAAATATGCACAAGTTCTTCTTTCGTACCATCTCATCACAGTTTCAGACTAGCTTCCCGAAAACTCATTATTTTACATTAGAATATATATTTGAGTTCTATACAATAATGAAAATCAATTAGTTTTAAGAAAATCACAGTCGATAGCCATATCCTCCTGCCTTCGGTACTTTTTTTCTTCACCAGTGTAAGAAAATCAATTAGTTTTAGAAAGATAAGTACATATCGAGGAAAAACAAAAGCTAATTTGGCTAAAGTTATATACCTTGAACTCTTTCGTGGACTTCAAAGCTTGAAACTCCTCCCACACCTCTTGTGTCAGCCAAGGATAGTATCCTACCGGATTTCTTCCTTTCTCCATGAAATCTGTCTTCAACGTGCTCTTGAATTGCTTCCAACCTTCATTCATTATCCTCAAAGTCTTAACCATTGGGGTTTCACTCTCGATGTTTCACTAAGCCTGATTGACATCAAATTCACTGTATTTAAGTTCATGTACAACAATGAAAACAAAGCAAAGAGTTGTTAGGTATTTTACCTCCACCATGTTCCACCAGTCGTTCTTATCATCTTTATCAAACTGATTTCATCTCTCTACAAGGATACTTGCCTTTTGCTTCACCAAATTGCAACACCAATTGATTATGTCATCCGGTTTGGACCCTGCGCATGCCCGTCTTCCGTGAACCAGATTTCTAACTGCTTCTTCTCGGACGTGCTTGTGCACATTGTCGGATCTCTTTTCTTTCTTTCTGATGAGGCAGTAGCTTGCTGATCATCTTCTGCCACAATATCTACGTGTTCACCCTCAACCGACATGGTTCTGCCATAAAGTAATGCACATTAAGTAATGGAATCAGTTTGTGCAAAATGGTGAGAAAACAGAGAAATAAAATGCAAAATAAACACCACAGTAAAATGGAGGACTTCAAAACTAGGGCTGCACAAAAAATTCGTAGTTCGTAATTCGATTCGAGTTTGATTCGAAAAAGTTCGAAAAAAATTCAATTCAAAATTGAGTTCGTTCGAAATTATTTCAAACCAAACTTAGTTCGAAATTAATTCAAACCAAACTCAAACTGGACCTAGTTCGTTCGAAATAGGTTCGCAAACCAAATTTAGTTCGAAATTAACTCAAACGTGAACCGTTAATTTCTACTGATAACTTATGTTCACTGATGAAAATATAAGCCGTCCAGTCCATAATTGCTTTGAATTCTGACTTCTGAAACAGTAAGTCCGGTCCAATTACAAGCTCAAATAAAAAAATTCACATGTTTATACCAGAATTTTTTTTTTTATGGTAGGATTCTGAGTTTTTCGGATAATCCAATCTCAACTCTCTCGTTTTTTTCTTTGTTTTGATAACGTTATTATTAATTTGATAAATTTGTTCAATTAATTTCAGATTTAAGAAACTATTAAATAATAATAAATAATAAATAAATAAATATTGTACCTTTATCATTTTTTTGACAGCAATACATTTTTTTGGCATTTTTGCATTTATTTTCGGACCGTTCGTTTTACCGCGGGAATTCAACGGTCGATCTACAACAAAATCATTCCAAATCTGATCTAGAATGATCAAGGTACAATAATGAATGTAACCAACATAAAAGTTCGGAAGTTTTATTATGTATGAGCTTTGATCCAACACGAAATGTTTATGGCCATACGATGCTTCAATTTTCGATCAACTAGATGGATGGGTAAATGAAAACAAAATTTTATCAAACTTTCATGAAAGACAATAAATGCAATGACTTTTTGATTTTAACAGCTCCGATTGGTCAATGGACGACATGTTTACGTGCGCCTTCATTAACTTAGAAAGCAAGAGTATATGTTTCATAAGACATAAACTCTTGCCTTGTGAGTTAATGAAGGTGCACGAAAATATATCGTCTGTGGTTCGATCGGGACTGTTGAAATCAAAGAGCACTGCATTTATCATCTTCCATGAAAGTTTGATAAAATTTTGTTTTGATTTACTCATCCATCTAGTTGATCGAAAATTGAAGCATTGTATGGCCATAAACATTTCGTGTTGGATCAAAGCTCATACATAATAAAACTTCCAAACTTTTATGTTGGTTACGTTCAATATTGCACCTTGATCATTCTAGATTAGATTTGGAATGATTTTGTTGCAGATCGACCGTTGAATTCCCGCGGTAAAACGAACGGTCCGAAAATAAATGCAAAAAATGCCAAAAAATGCAAAAAAATGTATTGCTGTAAAAAATGAAAAAATGCTGTCAAAAAATGATCAAGGTACAATATTTCTTTTATATGTCTAAAAAATGCAAAAAATGCTGTTATTGATCAGCTATTCATTTAGAAAAAAAATTCTATGTATTGCTGTAAAAAAAATTCAAAAAATACAAAAAATACTTATTTATTTGATAAAAAAATTAAAAAAATAAAAATAAACATGCAAAAAGTAAAAAAAAATGTAAAAAGTTTGAAAATATATTTTTTTATTTTTTTCCAAATTATTTGCTGCCTAATTTTATTTTGTATCACTGTAATGCACTTTTAGACTCACTCAATAAAATATTAAATAAAATATTAACTAAGCGACTGACCCCACAAATCCTGCAATCCGATCACCTCAATAATTTCACACCCTTAGATCTATCCTCTTACCTACGTCTAGAGTTCTTCCATGTCATCAATCCGCTTCCTTTCCATTCAACCAATTAACCTGCTATTTTTTCCGCCACTGCCTCCAATTTTTTTCCCTCTTCCTGCTAATTTACGCCAAAACCGCTCGCCCAAATTCCTCTCCCGCTAAGTACCAAAATAATCTCCCTCATGTCTTATCTCTCTCTCTGGTGGCCTCTCACAACAAAGACTCCTCTCTCGCCCAAATCCCTTGTTGCGTACATTCAAACTGAGTGTGGTATTTGGTTATAATTAATTTTGGAGTGCTTGAGTTTTTATTTAAATTGTACTTCTATTGATATTTGAGTTTTATTTAAATTGTATTTTGAATACTTTGGAGTGCTTGAGTTTTTATTTAAATTGTACTTCTATTGATATTTGGGTTTTATTTAAATTGTACTTTGAATACTTGAGTTTTTATTGAAGTGCTGTAATTTCGCACTATGGCCCAGTCAGAAGTCATAAATCGTAAGTCGTAACAAAGTTCGTAAAGATTCGAAATTGAGTTCGTAAAAAATTCGGTTCGAAATTGGGTTCGTTCGAAATTGAGTTCGTTCAAAATTAATTCAAACCAAACTCAAACTGGAGGTAAGTTCGATTCGGTTCGGTTTGTTTGCAGCCCTATTCAAAACACACAAAATGGACATTAATTTCATATTTTTCTGATTTTAATGTGATTTTATATAAATTTCCAAAGTTCAGCCTCCCAAAATGAAAATTCTGCACCTTTAAATAGCAGATTTTATCATTTAAAAAGGTGAACTTTAAAAAATCATATAAAATTGAAACAAAATCAGAAAAATATGAAATTTGTGTCCATTTTGTGTGTTTTGGAGTCCTCTGTCTGTTGATCAAGTTATAATCTTGTTTTGATCCCGGCATTGATCGGCAATGATCAATTTACCAGCAGAGTTCATTTTGGCCATTTGGAGCACATTTCACTACTTTGCACATAGGTCCTCAAATAATGTTGAGATAAAAAAATAAATTAAATAGGTCACTACTGCAGAAATTAAATAGGTCACTAATTTGCACATAGGTCACTACTTCAGAACCAGCACAGCACAGCAAAATAAGCAAAATAAAAATAAAAATCAGTACCAGTATCGGCACAGCAAGGCAGAGGCGGCGGAGAGGGTGACAGAGGCACGCTAAATGAAAATAATTACTGGTGGCTCAGAGGAGAGGGTGGACCGGAAAGGTGGCAGAGGACCGACAATGGCGGAGTGGACCGGAGTGGTGGCAGTGGCCGGAGAGATTTTGGAGCTTTTGGAACTCAAACGGCGCGCGACTTATGAAAATTTAGAAGAGAAGGTTTTCGAATTATATTTGTATTACTCTTGTCACACCCCGCGGCCAAGGGTCGCGACAGTCCCCCACCGTAAACATACAACACCGTATATGCTTACCAGGCAATTAATATTTCATTCAGAAAATACACAGCAAATGATAGAAAACAAGTTTCTAGATACAAATCAGAGTACACAGTCTGGTCAGAGTATAATACAACAAAAGTATCTCATCCGGATACCAACCATCAGGCCTAACCTAGAACTATACAACAAAATATTGTTAGTGTTGGTGTCCTAGACCCAGATCATATGTATGATATGTTTAGTTTATTAGTGAATGATTTTATCATTTTGTACCTTGAGTATTCATATTAGTGGATCATTTGAGTTGATGACTCAAATTGTAGAACTTCACAATGAATAAATTTGTTTACTCTTAAATGTTCCTTATCTTGGCAATCAGCAAGGTACACTGGTTGACCATATAAGATAAGTGTAGTGATTAGATGATGGCCATGTTCTACATGTTATAGATAAGGAGTTATCGATCTAATCACACATGTGCATACATGGAGATGTTTGGCACTGGACAGACCTAAGAATGAAATATCATATGGATTGTGTTCTATGTCATTGATATTTCATTGTGTCTAGAATTCTTTGGTTGAGATATTTATTTTTCTTACATAAGGGATGTGTATTGTTGGTACTGTCCAACGCTCTCTTTAACCAGGAGTTATATAGGCAGTTATTGCAGTGCATATAACTTATGTGGAAGAACGATACGTATCAAGAAACCATTGTCCCTTATATGTTAATATAAGCGATGATATCTCTGGGCCCCTTGATAAAGTTTGTATTATGTGCATGCAATATGATTATATGATAATTATATCATAATTAAACTTCAGGAAATCAAGAAAGAATAATTGGTAAGGATGACACATTCCTACCTTACGATTATTTGGATATCATGTGGCAAGGAATTGACACAACAACATTTTTAATGTTACAGGGATCGTGATTTTGCATTGTGCTTTTTCATCCACATCATTTGGGTAATCAATATACCATGGCTAGTTGTATCATTGATTTATGGAATTAAAATGTTTAATTTCATTGCCATAATGATGGGATCCCATAGGGTCACACCATATGAAAGATTAAAAGAAAATATATTAATAAAGCATATGTGATATGTATATAATATGTGCTATGTTAATTATAAGGAGTTATAATTAATTTGTACAAATTATATGTTATTAATATATAAACAATTTTTATAACATGGAGATGTTGTAAAATAATCCTAGTAATATTTAAAGTATGTGTGACATATTTTAAATGACTTTTGACACATGAGAGATGCATATAAATTAACATAGAATATTAATTTATATGTTGACCTTTTAATGTATGGGATTGTGGACTTAATTAAATATTAATATGATTAGTATGTTTAAGCCCAAAGCCCAAATATATGCTGGGGAGAATTGATTAGTAATGGCATGATTTAAGGAATATTTAAATATGTCATGAAATCTAATCAATCTCATTAAAGAGAAAAGAAATTTCTGGACAGACTTTTTAGGTAAGTTTGAACTAGAATTTGAAAGGGCAAATCTTAACCATTCTGGACGTATGACCTATGTAATCTGTAGCCCTTGGAGTCTAGAATCCAATGGTATTTCAAGTCGTTTGGAGTTACCTGGAAAAAGATATAAGTGTTTCAGTACCGAAAGGTCAAAATTCAGTGAATTATATCTTGGCCGAAATTTGCTCTTTTCTCCTCTCTCCCATTTTTCTCTCATGAGTTGAGATCTAGAAATCCTCTAAGAAGTTTTCAGAAATGAACAAGAGGGTTAAACTAGGATTAAGGTTCTACTTGTTAATCTCTTACTAGCCTTAGAGATACAAGTATTTCTTTAATCTTTCAGTGGATACCTAAGGAGGCTCGTCATTTGAAGGGCTAAGCACAACCACCACTGAAAGAGAAAGGGAATAAGAAGTTGCTAAGCAATACAACTCTTCTTGATTTGATTTGGAGATCAAATCCAAGGTATTATGTTATTCCCTTATTGATTAGGCTAATGAAGATTGTTTCTTGCACTTACAATAACTAGATCGTTTGTTTTGAGTCGAATAAATTTTTTGTTTTATTCCTTGCTATCTAAGCATCAAAACTTTCAAATATAACTATGTTTAGGGTCATATCAGGGCATTCTACCAAAGACCTACTACTCGCGTGCCTCCCCAGAATCAGTCGCACCTGAACCTGTAAAAATTACCCGAAGGGTGGGGGTGAGAATAAATTCTCAGTGCGAATTTGCCACAATTAAGTTATTGGACTTGCAATCAGAATTCATATCCACAAATGAAATTCACACAACATTACATTAACAGTTCTAACACAATATATAGATGAATGCACATGCTTGACAACAATAATCGAATAAAATACAACTTACGGAATTTCCAAGATGAAGTTCAAACAAACACGTATTTGGCCTAACTTATCTTATTATGACTGGTAGCACCAACAGATGTTCAATCGAGCTGGACCCTTTGTCAAACCCTCATCTGTAGGGTTACTGACACCTACAGATGTTCCACCGAGCTGGACCCTTTATCTGACACCCATCTGCAGTGCTTTGGCTTAACCATTTACTAAAGTCTGGTTCCAAGTCAGCTATATAGCTCGGCTTTACACATGCATCTACACGGAATCAAAGTCAGCCATATGGCTCAACTTTGCAATTTCATTCAAATAGGATCAAAGTCGGCTACACAGTTCAGCCTGGCAAATTCATTACACAGGTCAACGGATAGGTCACCGTCACCTTATCCAGCTACCTCTACAGGTCAACCTGGCAAATTCAGAAACAGGTCAACGGATAGGTCACCGTCACGTTATCCAGCTACCTCTATGGGTCAGCCTGGCAAATTCAGAAACAGGTCAACGGATAGGTCACCGTCACCTTATCCAGCTACCTCTACGGGTCAGCCTGGCAGATTCATTCACACATAGAATAATGAATAGAACACATCAATTGACAACCATACGAATATGCAAATCAACCGTCTCACAACAGTTCAGTTCTAATTTAGGGTTATGCACATGAATCACAAAAATTCTAATTATGCAGCAATCAGCATACAACATGACAATCGAAAATAATTTAATTCCTGAAAATGAAACATCAAACAAGTCCAAGAACCCCGCACCTGTTTACGACGAGCGTATTGTTTAATTATGGATCAGACGTCTCGAAATGTCCCGCGAATTCCTGCTCGACTGAGCTTACACCTATATCACATATATACTTGGTTAAATCCCGATTCAATGGTCGAAATTCAAATTAATCGCTGATTGTCAAGGTTGAGGGAGAGGTTTACCGATTACGAATCTATTCGGTCGGATTAGCCTAATCAATCAACGACATTTTCTCAAATTTCTGATTTGGTACCCAAAAGCCCTAAAAAAAGGGAAATCCAAAATTGAGAGGAATTCGAGAAAAGAATCGACAAATAATCAGCAAGGAGGTCGAAGGAGATAGACTACCAGCAATTTAAGCACAAATCTCGGGTTAA
Organism: Carex kokanica; assembly: GCA_025461125.1. Taxonomy (NCBI): domain Eukaryota; kingdom Viridiplantae; phylum Streptophyta; class Magnoliopsida; order Poales; family Cyperaceae; genus Carex; species Carex kokanica. The sequence goes on from JAJGRX010000564.1 coordinate 40,808, forward strand.
AAACGAAAATCCAAACCATCGAGAAATCTGAGATTTTGGAGAGAAAAGGGAAGAGAAGGAAATACCGAATAGGAGGGTTAGAAGAGATCTACGGCCACTTTCTCGGTTCCAACTTCAATTTCTCGGACTTTTGAGCGACTTGGAGGGATTTGGAGCTCCTTTTTCTCTCTTCTTTTCTTTCTTTGGGTGGACCACACCAGAACAGGGAAGGGGCGGAATGAGGGAGTGAGAGAGAGACACACAGAAATTTCATAAAATAAACCCTCAACGCATCCAGTGCGGATCGTTCACCCGCACTGGATCTGAGTGCGGACGCACTCAGTACTTAGTCGAATTTTCATCAATTCTCAACACATCCAGTGTGGGTCCTTCACCCGCACTGGATCTGAGTGCGGACGCACTCAGTACTTAGTCGAATTTTCGTCAATTCTCAACACATCCAGTGTGGGTCCTTCACTCGCACTGGATCTGAGTGCGGACGCACTCGGTACTTAGTCAAATTTTTCGTCAAAATCACACTTGTCAAGAAAAGTCCGAGCCTAATACGTCCGCATTCTCATCCAGTGCGGGTCAATCACCCGCACTCACTACTTAGAAGTCGTTTTGAAGAAAAATCATAGCACAGGGGAGTCATGAGTGCGGACGCACTGATATCCAGTGTGGGTGGTTCACCCGCACTCATAGAAATTCAGAAAACAAGTTAAGGAACAAGGTGCCAGTGCGGATGGACCACCCGCACTCACCACCAGTGCGGACGCACTGAACCTGTAGATTGTCAGAATTTCGTGTTTCCAACGCAGTTTCTATTTTTTTTTTTTTTTATTCCTAGTTTATCAATAGAATTTTCGATTATGTTTTTAAACATTTTAATTATCTTATTGTTGAAACTTCTTAACGTAACAACTCTTTCTACACGGATTATTAAGTTAACAACCGTGTACGATTAGTTTTTCTACACGGACAAATAACTAAATATCCGTGTACAATGATCCTTTCTACACGAACTATTAACTAAAAGTCCGTGTAGCTCTCTTTCATTTATACACGGTTTTAGTAAACAATCCGTGTACGATGACTATTTCTACACGTATTATTAACTAAAAGTCCGTGTACGAAAAGTCCAAAAATATTGAATGGGGTTTCTTTTTATTTTTTTATATTATTTAAACTAGTAATAAATTAAATTAAATAGTATATTATATCTAATATTTAAAAACTATACTAATATTAACTAATACACGTTTTTTTTATTATTACTAATATTTGAACTATTTATTTGAACTGTAGATATTTAATATTACTAATATGTAATATTTGTACTAATATTTAAAAACTAATATTTGACATTTTATTTTTATTATTTAATATTTTAACTAATATTTTGAAAACTAATACTAATATTTGAACTAGAAATTTTTTATTATTATTTAAAAAAATTGAACTAATATTTGAACTAGAGAAATCTAATATTTTATTATTAATATTTAATATTTGTACTAATATTGAAAATCTAATACTAATATTTGATATTTTATTTTATTTTAAAAACTAATACTAATATTTGAACTAGAAATTGTTTATTATTACAAAGTTGTTTCTAAAAAAGAAATATTAAAACTTTCAATTTTAAACAAAAAATAAATATTACACATTGGCTTTTTTTTGCCTTTTTTTTTTCTCCTTTTCAACAGTACCCTCGGCCCATAATCCTTCATTGTGGTCGGATCGCATGTAGTTTGCTTCGTCGTTTTCTTCAATTGTTGCTACCTCAGGTTGCATGTCTGTACAAAATGGAGGTATTTCGTCGAACTGGTCATACTCTTCTTCATCGACGATATTTTCTACCCCGACAATTCTTCTTTTTCCGGATAGGACGACGCTCCACCTATCATCACTCGGGTCAGTGGCATAAAAGACTTGGGTGGCTTGCTTGGCGAGTATAAACGGATCATCAACATACCTGACTTTGTTAAAATCAACGAGTGTGAACCCGTCGTTATCAACTTTAACACCCCGGTCTTCGACCCATTGACACCGAAACAAGAGAATGCTGAGGTGAGGATTGTAAACGAGCTCCCAAATTTCTTCAATAACGCCATAATATGACTTTGATGCTATTACAGCCCGGCCATCTCTGGATCTACTGAATTCTTGAGATGTCGCCAGCAACGTCACCCCACTATTTTGCATTGTGCTCTTATCATTTTGGAATTTAGTGTAAAAAATATATCCGTTAATTTCGTATCCTTAGAATGTGGGGTCCTTCGCCCAGTAGTTTAACAATTTCAGGTACGGGGTGTGACTTCACTCTTTCTTTTAGCCATCCTATAAAAGAACGATTATGCTCGTTAGTAAGCCACTTCTGACTTCTCGTGTAGTTTTGTTGTTAAAGGATTGTCATGTGCTCATCTATATAGGGAGCAACATCTGTCATGTGCTGTAGTACAATAAAATGTGTCTTTTGTAGTTCATTTATATCAGCAACTACGACTCTCAACCCAATTGTCCCGACTCCTTGGAGCTTTCTCTCGTATCGAGATTTTGGAATGCCAATAGGATCGATACCGGCCATGTAGTTGGTGCAAAAATCAATCACCTCTTCTGTGAAATATCCTTCTATAGTGCTACCTTCGGGTCGATGTCAGTTCCTTACGTATTTTTTTAAGATGCCCATGTATCTCTCGAATGGATACATATACCGCAGGAAGATGGGACCACAAAGCTTAATTTCTCTCACAAGATGAACAACAAGGTGAACCATAACATCGAAAAAAGATGGCGGAAAATATATCTCAAGTTGGCAAAGAATAACGACGACCTCCTTTTGCAAAGAGTCCAATTTTAAAGGGTCTATCACTTTGGAATTGATTGCATTGAAGAAAAAACAAAGCTTCGTAATGGTTTGACGAACGTGCTTTGGTAAAATTTCCCGAATTGCAACAGGAATCATATGTGTCATTAAAACATGACAGTTGTGGGATTTCATACCAAGCAATTTCAGGTCTTTCATCGACACCAGCTTCTTAATATTCGAAGAATACCCTGATGGGACTTTAATACTATGAAGGCATTCACAAAAGCTTGTTTTCTCTTAACTCCCCAAGTATGCGTACGAACCACATACTCGTAGGAGCAATAAGGGAAAATACTGTCGAACTTTCCTCAAATACTAATTAAATCCCGCTAATATGTGTTCACATCCTAAATGAGACACAATATTCACAGAGCAGTCCCAAAATGGAGACTATCCAAAATTAATCCCTATTGGATTAATTTTGAACGGGCATGGACCTAAAAGCATCTATAGGTCGGTTATTGGACCACAATATACTAATTATTTACATTATCTAATTAAGAAATCAAGCATGCATGAAATGACCTAAATAAGCAATAATAATTAACAGAAAATTAGAGGAAGAAAATAATTTAAATATATATACTAACCTTAGAAAAGATGGAGAGGAGAAAATACAAACTTCAAAGATCTCAGATCCAGCTGCTGGCCTCAATTCGCAGAAGAAATCAGAAAAATTAAAGCTCAATACAGATACAGTTGCATAAAAGACTTGATCTAAACGCGCCTAAACGCGCGGCGCTGGAAGGAGAAGGCCTTTTATATTAATTAAAACCCTACACAGCCTTTTATACACGGATTTAAACTTATTAATCCGTGTAGCTCTCCAAATAACCATACACGGCTATTTATACTAAAATCCGTGTACATTTCTACCATTTCTACACGGATATATTATCAAAAATCTGTGTATATATTCCTACACAGATATTTAACAAAAATCCATGTAGCTCTCTCAATTTTTTCCATACAGTCTTCTTTCCACACGGATTTTTGATCCCTAATAAACCGTGTAGCTCTCTCAAACAATTCTACACTTATTCTTAACTAAATGTCCGTGTATAATTCTCGTAGATTTTTTTAGCTTTCAAAAAATCATATTTGGTACACGGTTTTTATATAAAATTGGAAAAACCGTGTACAATGTGCAGTGTAGAATTACCATTTCTGTAGTAGTGTAAGGAATTCAAACTTTTTATCTTATTAGAATAGACTAATCCTGAAGATTTTGAGATTTGGCTATTCTAATAAGACAAACAATAGTTATTCTTGATTTGGCTATTCTAGCTATTCTTGTTTTGCAACCAAACATACCCTAATATATTAGTTTAAGAAATTTGACAATATTTTACTGAATAAGTTTTAATAATACTAATGCTTTACAGAAATGGAAGCGGATGTCTCTGATTTATATTTTCAATTGGAATATTATTGTTTTAACTTTACATATGTTTTTATGGTGAGATATTTCTTAAAGAGACTGTGAGGCATGAGACTAACAATCTGGCTAATCGGGTCATTCTTTCTCATATTTTTTTTCTTTTTTTTTAATTGTATTGCCTTGAAATGTTTCAGACTTTCAGTACAGTATAAGAAAAGATGTGTTTTTTTTTTCTCCTTGCACGTATTGAATGTGTAAAATATTGTTTTTTTTTATAATAGTGTACAGTATGATAATATGGTTTGATTATATTTGTAAATATGAACTTTACGGGGGGTTTAAATATCTTTATTTTTTGTGCTTTCATCATACATACATTTTTAAGACTAAAATAACTTAAAAGTTAAACGTTAAATATGAAAATTATAACCGTTAGATATGATCTATATTATTTTCTCTATGCACACGTAAAAAATCATGACATTTCGATTTTGTTTTGATTGGTATCAAGAGCTTGCAAAATTACACCTCTATGGATACATTCTAATAGTTGATTTTTCAACTTATTGATTCATATAAAAACACAATCGAAAAGTGATAATTTTTATGTGCATGTAAAGAAAACAATATATATCACATTTAATGGTTTTATTTTGACATATAAATTTTAAAATTTTGTTATTTGAAAATTAAAAAGAAGAGACTTGATGAAGACATTTGAACCTTTCTCCTTTATGTTTTTATCTTATCAGTGGTTTATAATTTATCCCAGCATTGATAACAACAAAGTTTGGGTAATTGTTATATTAAAGTCCCTTGCACGCTAATGATTTGATTTGAGAAGTTGGAAAAAACTGGCAATATGTTATACAACAATTTTTAATAATACAAAAATCAATAGGACTTAATAACTTTAAAGAGGAAAAGAAGGAATCAATTTTTTTCATAAACCCTATTAGGTGTTGGGTTTCTTTCAAAGTCATTGTTCAAATTTTTAGACCTTTTAATATTTGAAGAGAATCAAAATATCTTGAAATAAACAATTTTGCATATTGCTAAATAATAAAACATTTGATGGAGAAATTGAATATTTAGTAGTTTTGTTTGGGTATGACATAAGAAATTTTAATTTGAATGTTATGATGGAGAAATAGGTAATATAGAGTTAATATTTTAATGGTATACCAACAATTCGTTCTTGAAAGAAAGACAACAAATTTCCCTCTTGAGAAAATTAGCTATTTTAAAAATTTGTAAAAAGAATCCTAGCACAAGATCTTATGTAAAAATTGGTGTTCCTGTTTATCTGGTGCTATCAGCAAGTTAATTAAGGACCAAAAGTAAAAAATAATTAGGTGAGGAGAACGACTGAGCTCCAATAATTTGTTCACATGATCACATCCCTTGTACAAAACAGCAAAATGATCACATCCCTTATCCAAAACAGCAAAATGGACATCTTTTTCTCCATTAACCAGATGGAAATGGGTCCAATTTTAGGTCCCAGACAAAAGTGAACATGAAGTTTGGTATATGTATCTACAACTTAAAATGATAAAAAAAAAAAACCCAAATGTTTATCTTGTTCGCTATATAAGAAGATTTGTGTAGTACAAATTGGCAAGAAAAAAAGGTATCTTTATCTTATTTAATTATACCTCTATTTTTTATGTCTTCATCTTGTTTCTATTTTTAAGACTAAAATAACTTAAAAATTAAAAGTTAAAGATGAAAATAATACCGTTAGATATGATCTATATCATTTTATCTATGCACACATAAAAAATCATGACATTTCGATTTTGTTTTGATTAGTATCAAAAGCTTGCAAAGTTGCACCTATGTGGATACATTATAATAGTTGATTTTTCAACTAATTGAATCATATAAAAATAAAATCGAAAAGTGATAATTTTTATGTGCATGTAGAGAAATAAAACAATATAAATCACATCTATTGGTTTATTTTGACATATAAATTTTAGAATTTTTGTTATTAGAAAACTAAAAAGAAGAGACATAATAAAGACACAAAATAAAGACATTTGAACCCTTCTCCTTTATATTTTTATCTTATCAGTGGTCATAATTTATTCCAGCATTGACAACAACAAAGTTTGGGTAATTGTTATATTAAAGTCCCTTGCACACTAATGATTTGGTTTGAGATGTTGGAAAAAACTGGCAATATGTTATAGAACAATTTTTAATAATACAAAAATTAATAGGACTTAATAACTTTAAAGAGGAAAAGAAGGAATCAAATTTTTTCATGAACCCTATTAGGTGTTGGGTTTCTTTCTAATTCATTGTTCAAATTTTTAGACCTTTTAATATTTGAAGATAATCAAAATATCTTGAAATAAACAATTTTGCATATTGCTAAATAATAAAACATTTGATGGAGAAATTGAATATTTAGTAGTTTTTGATGGGTATGACATAAGAAATTTTAATTTGAATGTTATGATGGAGAAATAGGTAATATAGAGTTAATATTTTAATGGTATACCAACAATTCGTTCTTGAAAGAAAGACAACAAAATTTCTCTCTTGAGAAAATTAGCTATTTTAAAAATTTGTAAAATGAATCCTAGCACATGATCTGATGTAAAAATTGGTGTTCTTGTTTATCTCGTGCTATCAGCAAGTTAAAAATCATTCTCAAAATCATAATTTTGATTAATAGACTACCCATCAATCCATCAATCAATCTTAGGTCCCCGACAAAATTAAGATGGCGTGACTATACTACATGAAGAAAAGTTGTGGAAAAGTGAATTGTAGTTTCGTATCTACAACATACAATGATAAAAAATAGGGGACCAATATGTTATCTTGTTTGCTATATAAGAAGAGCAGTGTAGTACAATTGGAAAGAACAAAGAGCATATACTCATATACTATATTATTAAACCCATCCTTGATCTTATTACACCTTAAACCATGGATGTGGATTTGATCTCTATGAACACCCTTCTTTGCATTTTTGTCCTTATTTTGATCACAATTTTGATCAACTCCATTAGCAAAAGCAAGAGCAAGAGCAAGAAGAATCTCCCTCCGGGCCCACCGGCTCTTCCCATCTTAGGCCACCTGCATTTATTAAAAGCAACAGAACCGCTCCACCAGACACTCCACAAAATTTCAAACCAATTCGGCCCTGCGGTTTTTCTTCGTTTCGGTTCCCGCCCTGTATTGGTGGTCTCAAGTAACACTCTTGCCGAACAGTGTTTCACCACCCATGACCTAGCATTCGCAAATCGAGTCCACTTGCCGACTGTCAAGATGGCACCTGGCTTGATTCTTTGGGCCAATTATGGTACCTACTGGGGTACCGTACGCCAAGCTGCAGCAATTGAACTCCTTTCAAGCCAGCAATTGAATGGTTCCTCGCATATCCGGGCTAAGGAGTTCACATGCATGGCACGTCAGCTATTTGCATCATATTACGAATCACAAGAGAAATCAGAGGCTAAATCTGATAGTTTCATAAAATTGGACTTCAAAAAGATGTTGTTTGAGTCGATGATGAATGTAATGTTAATGACGATTGCCGGGAAGCGAGCTTATGGGGAGAGCAATGAGGACTCAGAAGACATGAAGGAATTCAGGGAATCACTTCTCGGCTGGTTCGTAATTACCGGAGCCTCCAATGTGGAGGATTTCCTTCCCCTGTTGAGGATTCTTGATTTGAAAGGAACGATGAAAAGGATGAAGCATGTGACTAAGGTGAATCAGGAGTCGGTGCAAAGGTTGATGGATGAGCACCGGCTTGTGGGGATCGGAAAGAGGAAGACGATGATTAACAGTTTGCTTGAGTTGCAAAAGAAGGATTCTGAGAAATACAAAGATGAAGTTATCCGGGACATTGTTATAGTAAGTGCTGCTCTCTGTTCATAATGTTTAGAAAATTATATTTGTTCTACACGATTCCAAATATGTTCGGGAAAATATGAAATAATTGGAGCAAAATAAAAAAAAATCGAAAGAATACACCTCTCTTCATAAATTAGTAAAGCATTGCAAGGTTTCTTTTCTTTTATAAAAAATAATTATAATTATATAACAAAAGGCAAGAAAAATATTTCTATTGAAACCGCTAATTTCTGCAAATTAATGTGTAACCATAACCGCTAATAGATTTTATCTGTATTTAATGAAAGTGGTGTTGATAGAAACCTCTTTAGTCAAATGTATTATGGTCTTCTTCAGCAATAAAAGGAAATTAAAAACAAAAAAATGGAAAAACATAATGATATATTTTGTTAAATGTTCCTCTTGTATATGTAGACCATGATGTTGGCAGGAACTGAAGCTACATCGACTACCATAGAATGGGGAATGGCCGAGTTGTTAAATAACCCTCAAATACTAGAGAAGGCGATAGCTGAGATCGATGCACATGTTGGAAATAAGAGGTTGATACAAGAATCTGACATGAACAACCTTCCTTACCTCAATTGTATCATTAGTGAGATATTACGATTCCACCCGGCTGCACCTCTTCTTGCGCCTCACGAGTCACGTGAAGACATCAAACTCGGAGATTACGACATTGCTAAAGGAACTATGCTTATTGTGAATATTTACCCGATACAGAGAGACCCTGAAATATGGGAGGAGCCAAACAAATTCAATCCGAAGAGGTTTGAGAACGGGAATTCCAACGGAAAGTTGGTGATGTCATTTGGGATGGGAAGGAGAAGGTGCTTGGGAGAGACATTGGCAATGCGTACACTGGGTGTTTTGTTAGGAACTCTTATTCAGAGTTTTGAATGGAAAAGACTTGGTGATGAGTTGATAGACCTAACTGAGGGTTGTGGGTTAACCACTCCTCTGGCCACTCCACTAGAAGTTATGTATCGGCCTCGCACGGTTATGAAGGAACTCTTGTCCGAGTTTCAAGCCTCGTCTTTTATTATCGAATAAAAAGACAATGCTTTGAAATTTCTCAATAAGTTTGTATAATGTATTTCCTTATGTATTTCCTTATCTTCCTACCAGTATGTGACTTTCATAGATATACCGTTTGCATAAATAACTAGTGTTGTAATACCTGTCTAAAAACCATTTTGTTTCTCCTAAATGCATTTTATGAAAACAACAGATCTCATTAAAAGCCCAAGTTAGCTTCTCCAACAGAAGTGTTCTTCAATTTTCTGTTTTGCTATTCTTCGGAGATAGTAGGCCCTTTATGTTACGGGCCTTTAATTTTATGGGCCAATTAGTATTCCAAATAGGCCCAAGCCCATTACAAGCATTACTCCTGGATCATTCAAGAACTTCTTCCACCGACTTTAATATTCTTGCATAATCTAGAAAGCACTAGCTACCAATTAGTCATTATTATTGTTATGGTGTTTTTCATCTAAAATTTTCTGTAAGTTTGTAATATGTAGATTCTAGAATTCTCTTTATTGACATTAGTATAAATATAGGGTAGCAACCCGTGTATGGGTGTGTGACATATATACAACAAAAGCTGTTCTACTTTACTCTCTTCTAAGTAAAAAAAAATTAAACTCTTCTCTTCTACCATGTTACAGTTCAATTCCATTTCCAATATTTGATATCAGAGTTGAAGCCCTTCACATTCAAAGATCTCCAGTGCAACAACATCCGGTCTCATTTTAAATCCTTGATTGAGAGCAGGAGAGGAGAATTTAGGGTTATTGATACACTTCTGATTTTGTGTTTTTATTCACCAATTCAAGCTGATCAAGTTGAACTTCTTTACCTATGCCGCGGCAGCAAAGCTAGAGATAATAATAAGAACCAGTGTTGCTTTAGCAGCTCAAAAGAAGTCGTGATGTGTCGAACTTCCAACTCAATTGATGGTCAAATCTCGTGTCATAGGTCGGAGTTGTTTGATCACGTCATTTCGTAACGCCAAATAAGAGTATAGCTTATTTGAAGTGGATAATTTATAGACTTCTTCATTTCTACTCTTGCTATTACTTGATTTTTATTTCTGTGATTGAAATTTTAATTAGCCTTTCAAACAAATACAACTGCATTATTACCGCAATTAAAGATCGAAAGACCTATCGACACATTTTATAAAACAAATTTTTACTCATTTCGTCTCATAAAAAGTGTCGATAGGTCTTTCGATTCTTCAATTGCGGTGATAATGTAGTTGTATTTGTTGGTGAGGTTGATTACAATTTTCGATCGAAGAAACAAAAATCAACCCATAGCAAGAGTAGAAATAGAGGTTTGAAAACTTTTTAATTCAAATAATTAAGTGGTGCTCTTCATTTGATGCTACGAACTAGGGTCGGCAAAAAAAGTTTGTAGTTTGTCGATTGGTTGGGACTCGTATTTAACTCGATCAGTAACAGCTTTCATTACTTGTGCGAGTTGTTAATGAACCAGCTCACCACTAGTTCAATCTATAATTAACAAGTTTTGAGTTGGACCTCGCTCGCGAGCTGGCGAGCCAGCTTGGTATAGGTATGAATTTGCGAATTTTATGTTGTCTGGTTCGGTCTAAGTATGAATTTATGAATTTGTATGAGTTTGTAAATTTAATTATGTCATTTTGTGATGCTTAATTATGTGTGAATTTGTGTGAATTATGTGTGAATTTGTATATTTAAATGTGTAAAGTTATTTTAAATTATTGTTATATTATGTGAAATGAATTTTTATTATTCTGTCTTAGCTGATGATTTGGATTATGTAAATGTTTGATGTGCTCTATTATTATTATTTTTTTGTTAATTTGCATGATAGTATCTCAATAAAACTCAGTGAGCTAACTAGCCAAATGCAGTCTAACTTCTAGTTTGTGATCATAAAGCTGAGATTTCAGCTCAGTTCTCAAATTTCAGCTTAATTATCATGACAAGTTGATCACGAACAAGATTCAGTTCGTAATGAACCATCTCTAGGAATTTTTTTTATAAACTATAATTAAATTTTTTTTTTACGAAGCCAACATGATTATTTTTTTTTTTACAAAAACCATAAGAACCAAAATATGTCATTTCAGTCCTTAAATCATTAAATCTTTCTGTCAAACAGTCATTAAGTCTTTGTGTTCAAACAGATGTGAATACGAGCTTTCTGCAATATTGAAATGAAATAAATATTAATAACATATGAAATTAAGCCTAAAAGTTAAAAAAAAAAAAAAAAACATCAGAGAAACTTACACTCTGAAGAAACCTGAAGATAAAGATTCTGTAACCACAAAAAGAACACATAAAAAAACTGTCAGATGCCGATTTAAAAAGGATCGGATCCTCGAATAAACTGGCCTATATTCATTCAGTAGTCAGTACAGCTTCAAACCAAGAGTATCAAAGCAGTCAACAAATCATAATATCTAAAACTGAGAATAGCAACTGTGATATTCATGATTTTATGCTTCTATTTGTTATTTGCACCAACAATCCTTGATTCCTTGCAACAAAAATCGATCCTGCACCATATTTTACATACTTTGCCGAGAAATTTATTTGGTACAGTTTACTGAAATAGACCAGAAAGCCTAAAAAGTACTGTTAATTGTCAGACCCTGTTTTTTTTAAAAAAAAATTAGCAGCCGAGCTGCGTGTTTCCATTAGAAATAGAAACATACAAAGTATTGACCACTATAACAAGCACAAAAAGAGATAATCACAACCCCTGCCTAAACACACACATAATAAAAGACTCTCCAACAAAAAAAAAACACTGCAAACAATAACAAAAGAACAGCCAGTAACATACTGGAATTTTACCAGTCCGGGTCCTCAGAAAACATATAAAATTAACAAATAGCTTAGGAGACCTACTCAAACACCTGGAAAAAACAGGACCAGTTGGTTTCAACTTTCAAGTCTACATATACAATTATTAAAGTTACTAAACAGTTCAAATAAAACTACAAATCAGGAAACGGATATGTGAACCTTATGAAAAACTTAGAATAATTCTGAGATTTTTGAAGGGCATAAACAAAATTCTGCACAATTAGTAAATCAATAGGCATCCATATAAAACATCTTGACATAACAGATTTCTAGTGCTGTGTTGTGATAAAGTACTTTTTTGTTTCCAGCTGTATTTGTGATAGTGCTGTGTTGCACTGGTTGTTTTTATAGTAATCAACCTGGCAGCTTCTGCCAGGGAAGAATTTCAAAAAAAAAAAAAAAGCTTCTCATAGAAGAATCTACTAATTTTCCTATTAAAAAAAAGACATCACAATTTTTTGTAATTATTTGCCAAAAAGTAAATATTTCCACAACCATAACTGATCACAAGGCAAAAGCACCAACCGTAACCTAATGCAAAGGAAAATCATACCATCCTCTTACACAAGTTGATAACATTAACTTGTAAAAAAGGTCTAGTCCATAAAAAACACACAAAAAGCAAGAAAATAAAAAACAGCTGATGTTCCCATACTAATGTATTGCTCAAAACTACTTGAATAACTGACACTGCGGTTGCTGTTAAAGTCCATAGTTTGTTGCATTGATCTTTACTTCTCCTGTCAGACAACACAAAAAACACACTTAGTAGATGGTTCCAGCTGAGTAATTTAAAGAGTTCACATCTGCGGCCATTGTTGTGAAAACAGCAATTTACTGTACTCAAATTCTGAGGCGTTGAATGAGATTACTTTTTGACGAACTAATTAAGAGCATGGTTCAAAAAATCAGAATCGGAATCGGAATCGGAATTTTGACCACCAAGTCAGAATCGGATGAATCGGCCGGAATCGGAAGAATCGGATCGGTAACTCGGGTATTTTTGGCAGAAGCCTTGTTTTGTAGCCAAAAAATAGGAAAAAATTGATAAAAATAATTTGTAAAAAAACTATGTTAATTAAAGAATTGAAATTAATCAAACCTAATTTTCAGTTCGGGTCCGCCCAAATGCCTTAACCCGATCAATTATTTTAACCATTGGATTACATCTAGCACGAATCCTGAAGCAATATCATCCTTTGATCTTTGAAAACATTTGAAATTGGAAAGTTAACTCCATTTAATAAAAATTACGGGTCCACAGACCCTCTCCCTCTCTTCGTTTCGCGCAAGGAGGCAAAGCTTCCCTCTCCCTCTCTTCTCTCACTCTCCCTCCCAATTTCCTGCACCGCCTACGAGAATCGGACAAAACTCGGCTCAATTCGGACAAAACTCGCACAGGTTAGTGAGAATCGGACAAAACTCGGTGTAACTCGGCCGGAAAATCGGAAAATCGGCTGATTCCGTCACTGTTCATCCGATTTTTTCTGAGAAAATCGCATAGACCCGAGAATCGGGTAAAAATCGGCCCGGTCCCGTCCGATTCCGAGTTGAATCGGCCGAGTTGACTCGGAATCGGCCGATTTTTTGAACCATGATTAAGAGGTCGACCATACACAATTTGACATAAAAGTACACAATAAAAGAGATATATAATATAAGAAAACACTCAGATATTCTAACATAATAGCAAGTTGAACTGCCAGCAGGTGTATAACTAAATAATTAAACATTTAAAAAAGAAGAACAAGATGGAACATAGGTTACAAAAAGAATAATGCCTAACAATAAGAATATAAATGCTCGTGCAATTATGAGCATGTTAGCCGACAGAGAAGCACACATAATGACCTAGCTAAGTAAGAGCTGTAACATCTATAATCACTAATCCTATCAGACGAACAACCAGAGGAAACACAACCCAAAAATCAGACTGATATAACTAAGCACACAGCGATAAACAGGGATAGAAATTTAAATTTTGCATGATTACCGACTGAAGGGGGAGGTCTATTTCTTCTTCTATTTCTTCTTCCTCGTCCTCGTTCTCGTCCTCGTCTTCTTCCTCTTCCTCATCCTCGTCCTCGTCCTCGTCCTCATCCTCGTCCTCACCCTCGGTGCCTACTGAGGTTCTTGGCTTCTTGCATGGCGGTTTATCTTTAAAAAGACGTTCAAATTTTTTAATAACAGCAAGCTCTCTCTCTTTGGCTTCCTTCTTCTGAAAAGATATTATTAACCACACATCAGTTAAGAATGCAATTATTCACGTAATTTGAGGAACAGATTACCTGCAAGGAATTCTGCTTTCTTAATCAAAGTCATAGAAGGAAAAATCGGAATCGGAATCGGGATCGGCCCCGTCCGATCCCGATCCGGATCGGAAAAATCGGTCGGGATCGGCCGAATCGGATCGGAAAATCGGACTTTTTTGCCAGCTTGTTTTATACTAAAAAAATAGAAAAAAAATAGGAAAATTGGACTTTTTTTATTTGTATTATATCAATTTGTAATATAATTGGTATATATATCAATGAGTTGTGATATAAATCAAAAAAACTTGAATGGTGTGGTGGTAAGTTGCTTAGACTCCATCCTTAAAGGCTAGAGATCGAATCCCCACGGCTTCAAAAAAAATTTCTGCTTCTTTATATTCTTGTTTCGGCCGAAATTTGACCGAAACGTCCCGGAACGGGCTGAAATTTGACTGGAATTGGCCGAAATCTGGCCGAAACGGCCGAAATCAGCACTGTCCGCGTAAATCGGCCTGGAATCGGATCGGCACCGTCCGATCCCGCTCCGGAACGGCCGATTTTGCCTTCTATGATCAAAGTTCAATATGTTAAAAAGTAGGTTACAACACTGGACTGACTGAGTATTTCTATATAGAAAGGCCGAATTCGAGTTGGGAATAACACCCTCTTTAATTTTACATTTATTTTCCTGATGAAATCAAAACTACAGACTGCCATAATATAAAACCTAGAAGAAGATGTTGCAAACTTGCAACTATGTGTCTTCATCTTTCGGAAAAACTAAAATAGTCTATAGTAGTCTATCTACCTCAGCTTCGTACTTCAAATGGTGCTTTCTGATGTCATCTCGTCCCATAATGCCGCTATCGAAGGCCTCCTTATTTGGAAGGTAGAGTGGAATGTAGAAGTGTAAAATAACTTCGCGGCACGCACGGCTAAATTCCCAAAAACCTGGGTCACTCCAATTCTTCCAGCCTTTGGAGGCAGGGACGGGATTCTCTTGCCCGGTGACACCCACAGTGGCCATGTCGCGCTCGCGCCCCTGGGTTGCTTGAAGATGAGTTGACATGAAAAGCAGGTGGCGGCGGTGGCAGCGTGGATAAGGTTACGGTTATGACTCAGCGACTCACAATTGTCGGGGCGGCGTTTGATCGAGAGGGAGGGGCTTTTATAGTCATGCTTATGGACTCGAAATATTTTGGGCCAGACGGGCCATACTCCAAAAGTCACATGGAGGCCTATTTAAAATATAGGATCCGTTTTAAGATTCGTGCTGGATTAAAACGTACCAGGCGTAGATGCGGCCTTTATCTTCATGTCGCTTTTGCACATGCTCTAAGAGTTATCCCATTTCCTGTACACTTGGGGGGTTATACATCCTAACTCTCTCCTTATTTTTATTTGTTCTTCTTTAATCAGAGAATCGTGTCCGTGCGTTACAACGGGAACATATTATAAAATTGAATAGTATATGATGAAGAGACTTTTTTTTTATATTAACACAAAATTAAGAAAAATATATTTAAATGAAAATAAAAGACACAAATGAAAAAAAAAACGGAGATCCAAATAATAAATAACAATAAAAGAAATAACAACAAATGAAAAAAAGACGGATCAAATATAACATGAAAAAAATTCTTGAAGTATCATTGTATAATTTAATATCTAATTTTCACCACAAACAAGACAGGTCATAAAGAATTTAGAGGAAAAATGATTTGTAAAGAAACAAAATTGGAAAAGATATAATTAAATGATTAAAATAAGGATTTCTCTACAGATATATTTTTGATGGAAATTATTTTAATAATGGAAATTTCTCCACAAATCGTTTCTCTACATGAAAATTCTTGATATTTTTCATTTTCTCTCCAGATCAGAAATATATGATTGTTTCCATCACCACAAGATTTGCTATTCATCTATTCACAAAGATACAGTAGCTCTAAACAAAATTCGGAAAGATATGATTGTTTCCATTTTCATTGTCGAAAATATAGTAACAAAAAGAGAAATGAAACAAAGGAAATGGAGAAATAAGAACATAATTTAATTGCAAGAATCAGAGATAGCTGTAAGGAGAAATAAGGAAACGGATCGCTAAAGATTCATTCAATTTTAATTGTGACAAACCGTGTAGCTGTCTATGTGGCAAATATGTTTTTAACTAAATTTAGACTTTTACAGATAAAATAGATGTATTTAACCAAAAGAAGACGGATTATGTGATTAGAGGGCTGATATTCAATTCGAAAATTCATTTTTCAATCTCAGCCGTTGGCAGATCAGGACAACTACGTGCATAATATAAGAATGGAGAAAAGGAAAGAGATATCTGCCTTGAATTGAAGAGTAATAGAGGAGATGAGAGGGTTTTATAGAAGAGAGCTAGCGAGAGTAAGTAGGATATTTTGCATTTATGCCCCTTGAAATTTGATATTTGTTATTACTAAGCATGATTAGTGGAACACAATTTAATAATTGTTTACTTGTGAGTCTTTAGTGCTCTCCTATGTACTATATTTTCCTTTCTGAAGAAAGATAACAATTTTTTAAGACTTGTAGGATTGAAGAAGCTAAAATGGAGTGAATGAAAGATCTAAAAGGGTTTGTTTGAATGCCGATTTCTGTAAAATAATGATTTTATATGGGTGTACATAAAAAAAATGAGGTTGCAGCTATTAAATCTTCCGTGGGCGTATAATTAAGTTGTTGTTTAAAAGCCTCAATTACATGTGGGGTAGGGCTGCAAACGAACCCAACCGAATCGAAGTTATCTCCAATTTGAGTTTGGTTTGAATTAATTTCGAACTAAGATTGGTTTGAATTAATTTCGAACGAACTCAATTTCGAATCAAATTTTTTATGAACTCAATTTCAAACTTTTACGAACTTTGTTACGACTTACAAGTTATGACTTATAGCTGGGCCATAATTCGACATTACAACACTTCAATAAAAACTTAGGCATTCTGAATTCTAATTACACAGTACACCAAAGTTTATATCAAAGTTCATTACATATACCAAAATTTATATTAAACACCAAAGTTTAGTACAATCAATCAAAGTTTAGTACAATCACAGTATCGAAAGTTTTCCAAATAGCCAACAGGAGCAACATCAGCAAAGTTTCCAAATATCCAAAGTATTCAAAGTAAAATTTGAGTTAGAACTGAGAACAATTATGGATTGGATGACCTTATATTTTCATCAGCGAACATAAGTTATCAGCGGAAATCAACGGTTCACGTTTGAGTTAATTTCGAACTAAGTTTGGTTTGCGAACCTATTTCGAACGAACTAGGTCCAGTTTGAGTTTGGTTTGAATTAATTTGGAATGAACTCAATTTTGAATTGAATTTTTTACGAACTTTTTCGAATCAAACTCGAATCGAATTACGAACTACAATTTTTTGTGCAGCCCTACGTGGGTACACAGTTGAAATTAATAATGACGTCATTGAATCATCAAATTGTAATTTTGTGTCTAATTAACAGGAGAAACTATTTGAAAAATATATATTCAAACATATCTATAGACATTCCACTTTCCAGTTTGCAATTTTTTCTGAAAATCCGCGCTGTTGTTGGCAAAGAATTATAACAAAATATTAATTAAAAATTTGAACAGATGGCAGGTCTCTTCTAAAAATTGTCAAAAAGTTATGTCATGACTTGAATTATGTGTCGTGTCATAAATAAATTAAATTTTTACATGTTGTGTTGTGATTAAAATTGCAAAGAACGATCACGATATATATGTTAGTCACGTTATGATCACATGTGTTGTGATCAAACGAGTGATATGATTGATTTACTTGTTATGTCATACTACTTTTTCATAGTGGTCATGACATCTATATCGTGCTGTGACATATCCGATTATGTGATCTCAGGTTAAAACCGTATCGTGTTGTGATGTATCCGATTAAAAGTATTGGAGCAACACTTAATCCTACTTAATTATGCACAATATCACAACTAAGTTTCAATCTGGTGCTATATAGCTGTTATGTCATTAGAATTGTAATATAGGATCTAGAGTGAGGCTATGGTACTTCGGCTAGTGTACTATGGCTAGTGTACTACGGCTCAATATAGTACTTTTTAAAATCCTAACGGTCGATCCGAACCGTTCAATGTGATATCCATATGAATATGTACTTGCAAACTAAAATTTATATTTTTTCGAATTTTTTTACTATTTTTTTAGATAGGTAGAATTTTTAGTGTTTTATACAAATTCTGAACCATCAAAATTCTACCTATCTAAAAAAATATTAAAAAAATTTGAAAAAATATAAAATTTAGTTTGCAAGTACATATTCATATGGATATCACATTGAACGGCTCGGATCGACCGTTAGGATTTTAAAAAGTACCATATTGAGCCGTAGTACACTAGCCATAGTACACTAGCCGAAGTACCATAGCCTCACTCTAGGATCTAATTATAGTTCATTCAGATGTAATTAGATTTGAATTGATAAATGGCTCAAATAAGTGTGCCATATTTGTGTTCGTAATTCTTTTTCTTTTTTGAAAAAAGTGGGAAGGCACACCGATTTTTATTGAAAGAAAATCATTAATTACAATGTCATATTGTACCACCTATCTGGTACCATACAAAAGCTTTACTACAAAATACCAAAATCCAAGGTAGCTATACCTTGTAACCTAACATAATATCTAACATAACTACAAACCTGCATAATAGAACAAAAATAACTATGTCCAAAATTATGCACACATAAACATGCGTATTTTTTTCCTTAATAAAAAACTAACATAAATAATAATAATAGTGATAATATAACAATAAAAATGATGATTACGTAGTGGTAGCAGCGTACAACATTAATATATGAGGTCTACTGCGAAGTAAGTATGATGGGCATCAGATCTACTATAAGTTTAATGGGCTTTAGGATCGTCTGATTTGTATAAGATCCCTACACTCCACTTTAATATTCGTACTTTCTCACATCAATTTTTATATGTACGGATCTTAAAGCATATCAAACGGTCCTAGAGCTTATCAAAAGCTTCTCAAATAATATAAAACAATGCCAGAATAATATTTTAGTCAGTTGCATTCTAGCTAGGACGGAATCTTGTATAATAGCTCCCTGATTGCAATCGAACCTAGTAATTATATAATTAAATTAAATGCATAAATCCGTTGACAGCTTGTTAATCTAATAAATTAAGCTCTACAAATTGCATTATAACAATATTTATTTTATTAATGGAGAAGACTCAAAAAGCACATTCCAAGTTGCATGCAATACAGCTTAAGTGAAGAATTTATATTGATACGTCCTATCCCGGGGGAGTAAGCCGTATGGGGATTCAAGGGATCTAAGCTCATCCTGTCTCGTGCTGACGGGCCGAGGTTATGGACTTAGTGAAGGTGTGAAAGTATTAGTGCTCTATCCTCTATAATATCTTGCATAGGAAATTGAGCGATCCGGATTTCAATGAACTGTTTGCCTTAAATAGGTCACTCTTCCAACTGCTAACCACGTTGTCAGAGCGGTTAGGGGAGTTCGCATAGAAGCGGTGACGCTCGCACAGACGGCAGCGACGTCTGCATAGATAGCGGTGACGGGAACCCGAGTTGGATGTCAGGCTTTTACGGACTTGGCCTAATTAGGTTCCGTTCCCATCTTGGGCCTGTCCGAATCAAGCCTTTAATCGGGTCTCGGACCCAGTATTTCCCGGCCTTGGACCGGCCTGTAACGAAGCCTCGGGCTCTAGTGTTCTCAGCCTCGGATCAGCTTGTTCGCTAGGCCTCGGCCTTCATTGTTCTCAGCTTCGGTCCAGCTAATGGCTGAGTTGAGTTCGAGTTTTCTTTCCGGGCTGTGCCTGACTTTTATGGCCTTTCTTCTTTTTTCCTCGGGTTGGCCCGTAGCAGGGTCCGAATCCCAAGTATTCATAGGCCAACATTAAGTCAGTCAAGGGCCCTTGACACATGGCCTATCATATATATTCTTATAATTTGTAGCATCCAAAGGGAGAGGCTCTTACGTTTAGGCATACACTACTACAGAAATGGTCATTGTACACGGACATAAACAGGGGAGCTACACGGATTTCCTGCCGTGTGGAGTGCGAGGGTGTATAATCCCCTGAATAAATTATACACGGATATTTAACCGTGTGCAATTCCTGAGAGCTACACGGATCATTACATAAACAACCGTGGTCAATTCCTTGCCAAGTGGTGTTCTCCAAACCCGAGCTACACGGATCAGTACATAATTAACCGTGTCCAATTCCTTGCCAAGTGGCGCTCTCCAAAGCCGAGCTACACGGATCACTACATAATTAACCGTGTCCAATTCCTTGCCAAGTGGCGCTCTCCAAAGCCGAGCTACACGGATCACTACATAAACAACCGTGTCCAATTCCTTGCCAAGTGGCGCTCTCCAAAGCCGAGCTACACGGATCACTACATAAACAACCGTGTACGATGTCTCTGTCTACACGGACTTTTAGGTTAATATCCGTGTCGACATAGTTATTCTGCACGGCTCATTACATAAACAACCGTGTACATTAGTTGAGATCTATACACGGATATTTAACTAAAAGGCCGTGTACGATCATGTTTCTACACGGATGTCTATCAAAATATCCGTGTAGAATAACTATTTCTACACGGATCATTACATAAGCAGCCGTGTAGCTATCTTATATTTTTATTTGCTCTTTATTTGGCTTTCCACACGGACTTATGTGAAACATCCGTGTAGAATGGTTATATTTTTTTTCAATTTTTATTTTTTGTTTTGGCTAGCCTCCAGTTTGCTAGCCATTAAAAATCAATTCCAAACAAAGAATTTCCAATATATCAGAATACAACCCCTAAACAAAATTCATGTACACTAAATATATCAAAAATTCATGCACACAAAATTATACAAATCCATATTCTGGTTTACAAAATTCATTTTGAAACCACTTTGCCCACATACATCTAAAATAATCTATATCTTCATTGCTGTAATGCCCTGCCTTCTCGTTCGATTTATGCTGCCAAAAATTCAAAATATGTAGGTTATTAGAAAAATACAATATAACAACTGCATCTCTGTTTTGCTTTATAAAAATAAATATTGTAATTATAACAATGCAACTAATAAAACAAATTTAGTAGAATAAAATATTAGAGGAAATCAATATTAATTATATGGACAAGTCAAGGCAAACATATGAATTACATACCGGATATTTTGGCCAATCGAATTGTAAGCGTTCAACAAAGTGATACATAAAAATCATCGTGTAATAACCGCATTCCCAACCCTGAAACTGTTGCGGGCACTGAAATTTTCATTTAGCGGCCTATGTTAGAATGACAATTAATTTTTGAACAAAAAATATGAAATTATAAAAATTATAGTGCATGTGCTCACCGGCTGCCACCTGAAACACAACTTATTTTTACGCTTCGGAATCGTGCTTTGCATTCCTCCATCTTTAAGATATTGCAGAAAAGCCCTTACAAAATTGAGTGAATGTAATTAGCAATTCCACAATTTGTTATATGTAATTGGGAAAAAATCAAACCAAGTGAATTACTATTGCTTACTTTCTTATTGGAATGCAGATCATTTTGGATTGCTGAGGAATGACGCCTGGTCCGGGATGTGAAGAATCCATGAGGAAAACCAAATTCTCAAGTGGCACAATCACAATCAAACACCAGTGGCCCCTCTGGTGGTATGGCACGAGAATAAATTTCTTATTCTCCGAAAGAGCCTTATGCATCGCTGAACGCATGTACTGGACAGTATCTTCCTCCTGATATTGCACCATCGTACCACTAGTAAAAGCGGGGTCCAAGAATGCACAGGAGTTCACCCTATCTTTCCCACAAGCCACAGACTGTTTTCGTTGTATCATCCTGAAAAATCATCATTTCACATTAGAATATATATTTGAGTGCTATACACATGATATATATGATTTTTTGGTCACTAACATGACGAAAACGGTGAGGACTCCCACATCGAGCCATTTATCGCTTGATGAGGCATGTAGAAAGTCCTTGAATTCTTTGAAAGGCAGCACGACCGTCCTGCCTTTGTGTAGGAGAACCTCGGGGGGGATATCGAACATTACGTTCTCCATATCATCTGGTGCCTTAACCAGGCAGGCGTGGAGATTCCGCAAATCCTCGGGCAAACGGCTAACCTCTTTTTCAGAGAGCCCCGTACGGTCTACTGGGGCATCCGCTGGCGCATCCGCTGGCGCATCCGCTGGCGCTTCCGCTGGTGCCGCCGCTGGCGCAGCAGGAGATTCTTGCGCATCAGCCCCGACTACTACTTCCAAGCCTCGCCGTACCGGTGACAAAGCTTCGTCCGCAGCGTTTCCAACGCCTCTTCGGGTCTGTATCAGATTTTGAACCTTTTTTCAAGTATTTCAAAATAATCATTTGAATGTAACATAAGATATCTGTGTTTTATTTAGAGATTAGCTGATTCAAAATAATCTGACACTTGGGCCATTGGATGATCTGTCTACGGGCATCATCAAGCACCACCATGCCGTCGGTAGGGACAGGAAGAGGTATGCGGGCAGCCCAATCGGCCACAATCATGTCAACCGTTACGGGGAGGTGGTTGGGCCTTAGCTGAGAACCGGCTGGAGGATGTACAATACCCTTAGCAAGGGTCAGAGGAGTTTTGTCGTGCCACATGACGAGGTCGCATGATGTGGCCTCCTGCAATTAATAATTATCAGAAATTAGTTAATGAACAAGTCACAATTACGGGTAGATTATGAACAAGTAGTGATTACCTGTAGATTGTCCAACACGCCCAGAACTTCGGTCCCGGATGCTTGACTGCTTCGCTGAAATCCCGGCGAAACGGGAGGTTGTTGCTCGGATTGCTGCGTCAGAGATGTAATTTGGTTGATCCACCTTGATTCGAATTCAGCAATCCTTCCATCGTACTCCGTTCTGAACTCCTCGCATACCTCCTGGCGTACCTGCGCCAACCTTGATTCCATCTCTTCCGTGCTAACTTTGGCACGCGGTCTTCTTTTTGGTTTTGGTCCGTCGTATACATCCTTCCAGCCACAGTAGACCGAGACACCCCTAACTCGACCCGTGTGTTCTTTAGTCCCGAGCGCTGCGGACAAGGAATCATCCACTCTTTCGACAGTCATGGAGCCCGAATTTACCTCCTCCTCCACATCCAACTGTTAAAAAAAAATTAGTTATAGCAAAAGACAAAGTAATGTACACGAAATTACCACAAAGACTCTTACCATTTTCTGAGCCACGGGTTGCACGTCACTTGGGAGTACTATAGTCCCGTCAGTGGTTACCTCAGATCTTCCCATGAGCCAGCATTGGGCCCTAGGATTTTGGATCCTAACCACAGGTGAGTCAGAATCTTTGTTTTGGTCCAGTACCTTAGCCCATTCGGCCGACTTACCCTCGTAACCACCTGACCCTAATTTGTGCGGGTACTTGTTCAATTTCGCGATCCTCCTGCCCTCGTCACTTTTTACCTTCACACATCAAGGCACATCAATTAGCTAGTTTAAGGAAGATAAGTACATATCGAGAAAGAACAGAGACAAAGTTAATTGGCTGAATTTATATACCTTGAACTCTTCTGTGGACTTCAAAGCTTGAAACGCCTCCCAGTACTCTTGTTTCAGCCATTTATAGTAGCCTACCGGATTTCTCCCTTCCTCCATGAAAACCGTCTTCAACGTGCTCTTGAATTGCTTCCAAGCTTCATTCATTTTCCTCAGTCTTTTTCTTTTTCGCGGACTTTGGGTCGTCATCCTGGATGTTCCAATGAGCCTGCATGATTGACAACAAAATTACTGCATGTAAGTTCATTCAAGTTTTCAGGTCAGGTATAGACATATATAACTTGCACTTAACCAAAGTACGGGGAATAAGTAGCTTGAAAATAATTTGTGTTTCACTTGCTCTACCAAATTGTTTTCTGTATATTAGGAAACTTTGGGGCACAACCTATGTCACTACCTACATGCAATCTAACCTTTATGATGAATATATAATGCATGTACAGTTTTTTTTTTTTACCTTCACAATGTTCCACCATTCGTTCTTATCTTCGTCATCGAATTTGTCCCACCTCTCAACCAAGATAGATGCCTTCTGCTTCACCAAATTGTTACACCAATTTGTGTACTCTGCCCTACGTGGACCCTTCGGACACCCGGTTTTGTCGAACTCGATTTGCAAATCCTTCGCCTCTGAGGTCTTCGTGCACATTGTCGGACCTCTTTTCCTCTTTTCTGTCTGAGACTGCTGGTCGTCTTCTTCCACTATCATATCTACCTGCGGTTCCACTGTTTCCAAAATCATATCTGCATTCTCACCTGGCTGTGACATGGTTCTTTCTACAAAAAAGAAACATTATTACAAATGCTATGAAATGTAAAATTTAGGTCTAACTTATGTGTTGTTGGGTCCTTTGTTCAATCATAGTGTTGGTTTTGCAATTTAGTCCCTGTAACATTAATTAGGTGTCCATGTCACCAGAATAGGTCAGTTGAGGAAACTTTTCACTTAACCAAAATACAATCAGAGATAAGGGTTTTGATTTAACCAAGATACAGGGAGCATTGCAACTTAGAGAGAGAGAGAGAGAGAGAGCCTTTCAAGGACAGAACAGCAACCGCGCGAGAGGAGCTTAGAGATTCAATTGGCGAGTTCAGAGGAGAGCGACAGAGGAGACCGAGCTAGCACCGAGAGAGAGAATGATGGCAGCACCACAGAAAGAGATAGGAGACTAGGGGGTTTAGGTTTTAGGGGAGACGAGGAGATTTTGAAAAGATATTGAGCGACAGAGACGAGGCGCGCACTTTATTTCGCGTAAACTAAATATACACGGGCATTTAAATAAACACCCGTGTAGAAACGTAAGAGAGCTACACGTTTAATTAAACACCCGTGTATAATTAGGTTACGCGAAATTATGAAATGCGCGCCTACATATGGTTTTCTAGATTAATTTTTTCAAATTCCAAAGTTTCATATTTTTCAAATTCCATATTTTTCAAAATGGAAATTCCAAAATATAAAAAGGAACCTGATTTCAATTTTATTTAGCTTGAAAATTATTTTATATCTTCGAGTATCTAGCAGAACTTAATAATAAATGCAAATAAATATTTCAATTTCTACACGGGCGTTTAAATAAATATCCGTGTAGAAAACAGTTTGTACACGGATTTTTTATTAAACGCCCGTGTACGTTGCTTATAAGGCGAAACAACTCTTGAAAATTAAACGACCGTGTTAAAAGCCATTTGTACACGTATTTTTAATTAAACGACCGTGTATGATTCTTATAAGACAAAATTGAAAATTAAAGGACCTTCAAAAGCCTTTTGTACACGGAAGTCGAGAAGTTGCCTTATCTTTTTAATTAAGAAGACGAAACGACTTCAAAATTCAATATAATCTGAGAAACTCCCCCTTTTCGATTACTTTTCTCTGAGAATTTGGAAGAAGAAATGGCCGCTTCGGTGCCACCGGAAGAAGACGCAAATGTGCCATGGCCATTGCCCCCCGGCTATGTCATTCCCGAGGATGCTCCCGAAGTCCCTCCCGGCTATGAAATGCCTCCTCCCAACTACAGGAGGACATGGCCATGGCCGCCCTCAAATGTGCCACGACGAAGCCCAAGGGAGCACCCACCACCAAAGCCCTACAAAAGGAGGGGCAATCCCTGGATCAGGCCAAAGAGACCCTGGATTAAAAGGAGGGGGTCAGGCCAAGGAGCAATCCAGCCAGGCCAGTGAAGGAGTGTTTCATTAAGTTAGCTTTTTTTTTTTTCGTTTTGTTTTGATGTAATATATTTTTGTTCTTAATTTAATCAGCATTTTGTTTTCTTTCCGTTTAACTATTTTGTTAAATACTTCATGCTATCTAAATAAATACTGTTATAGATATGAATTAGCAGTACAAAACAACCAACAAATAATTAATTCATGGATAATCACTAAAAAGTAAATTATTTAAAATTAACTTAAATAATCTGTCTAAATAATATCATAGAATGCCTAATGCTCTCTAAATAATCCGATTTGAAAACATAAATGAACATTTTACTTGATATGACCTTATCTGGGTTTACAAATTTACAAAACAACCATTGAATAATTTTTCGGAAAAAAAATACCTTCTGTTCAAGTAATTATTTCAAAATATTTTTTACAACAAAATATTTCAAAATAACATGCAATTTAGTCCCTGTTGTTCAAGTAAAGTATTTCAAGAATAATGTAATTTGAATTATTTCAATTTCTACACGGGCGTTTAATTAAATATCCGTGTAGGAAACCTTTTGTACACGGATTATTCATTAAACGCCCGTGTACGTTTCTTAGAAGGCCAAAAAACTATTGAAAATTAAACGACCGTAGAGAAAACTTTTCTTACACGGATTTTTAGTTAAACGTCCGTGTCCAACTATAGAAAACATTTAATTCGAGAAGTTGCCTTATCTTTTTAATTCTGAAAAGACGAAAACGAATTCAAATAATCACTCCCCCATTTTGATTACTTTTTCTCTGAGAATAATTTTAGGGGAAAAAATACCTTCCTACACGGATGCGTAATGAAATATCCGTGTAGCTCCCTTTGAATTTCTACACAGACATTTTATGAAACGTATAAATGTATTTGTACACGGATGTTTAATTCAATGTCCGTGTTGCTCCCTTTGAATTTCTAATGAAATTAAAAATTATTCTTAGAAAGATGGGTGCTTCACGTACTAATTAAATTATAACTGAAATTATACAAAAATTCATGTCTAGATTATATCAAAAATTAATACAAAAAAACCTACACTAAATTATACAAAAAAACATACACTAAATTATATCAAAAATTAATACAAAAACCACTCTGCCCACATATCTAAAATAATCTATCTGGTTCTTGCTCCTGATGCAACAAAGAAATATTAGAAACGAAATAAAAACATTACAATGAGACAGAAATATCCAGAGATAAACCGGCCTTGAGTCTTTAGCTTCATTGGGCTCTCTGAAATATTATAAAAGAAATATATATTATGCATTGAATTTTTTTTTCCAAATAAGAAATATTAAAATTTTCAAGTTTAAAAGGAGTAAATATTATACATTGGATTTTTTTTTCCTTTTTCTCTTTTTTTTTTCCACTGTTTGAACATCTTCCCATAATCCTTCATTGTGGTCAGATCTCATGTAATTTGCTTCGTCTTGTTCTGCAATTGTTGCTATCTCAGCTTGCACATCGGTACAAAATTGAGGTATCTCTTCGAATTGGTCGTACTCTTCTTCGTCGGTGACGTTTTCTACCCCAACAATCCTTCTTTTTCCGGATAGGACGACACTCCACCTATCATCACTCGGGTCAGTGACATAAAAGACTTGGGTGGCTTGCTTGGCAAGTATGAACGGATCATCCACATACCCGACTTTGTCAAAATCAACGAGGGTGAACTCGTCGTTATCAACTTTAACACCCCGGTCTTCGACCCATTGGCACCGAAACAAGGGAATGCTAAGGTGAGGATTGTAAACGAGCTCCCAAATTTCTTCAATAACGCCGTAATAATACTTTGAAGCTATTACAGGCCGGGCATCCCCCGATCTACTGAATTCTTGGGACGTCGCCACCAACGTCACCCCACTATTTTGCATCGTGCTCTTATCACACTGTAATTTAGTGTAAAATGTATATCCGTTAATCTCGTATGCTTGGAATGTTCTAACAACCATTTGGGGTCCTTCGCCCAGCAATCTAACAGTTTCATTTACGGGGGACATTTCGGGGTGTGATTTCACTCTGTCTTTCATCCATCCTATAAAAGAACGGTTATGCTCGTCAGTAAGCCACTTCTGACTTCTCGTGTAGTTCTGTTGTCGAAGGATCGTCATGTGCTCATCTATATATGGAGCAACATCAGCCATGTGCTGCAGTACAATAAAATGTGCCTTTCGCAGGTCATCGTTATCAGCAACTATGACTTTCAACCCTATTGTCCCTACTCCTTGTAGCCTTCCTTCGTATCGAGATTTTGGAACGCCAATAGGACCCACACCGGTCATGTAGTTGGTGCAAAACTCAATTACCTCTTCTGTGGAATATCCCTCGACAATGCTACCTTCGGGGCGATGTCGGTTCCTTACGTAACTTTTCAAAATACCCATGAATCTCTCGAATGGATACATGTACCGCAGGAACGCGGGACCACAGATCTGAATTTCCCTCACGAAATGAACAACAAGGTGAACCATAACATCGAAAAAAGATGGCGGAAAATACATCTCAAGATGGCAAAGGGTAACGACGACCTCCTTCTGCAAAGCGTCCAATTTGAGCGGGTCTATCACCTTGGAATTAATTGCATTGAAGAAAAAACAAAGCTTCGTAATGGTTTGCCGCACGGGCTTCGGTAAAATTCCCCGAATTGCAACAGGAATCATATGTGTCATTAAAACATGACAGTCGTGGGATTTCGGACCAATCAATTTCAGGTCCTTCATCGACACAAGCTTCTTAATATTCGAAGAATACCCTGATGGGACTTTAATACTGTGAAGGCACTTACAAAAGCTCGTTTTCTCGATCTTCGACATTGTGCACATTGCGGGGGGGAGGTATGCCTTTTGCTTCCCTTTATCCTGCGGTGCAAGCTCGGGTCGTATTCCCATTAATTTCATGTCTTCTCGAACTTTAAGACCGTCTTTCGTCTTCCCCGAAATGTTCAATAATGTGCCAATCAAACTGTCACAGACATTAAGCTCAACATGCATGACATCTAGGCAATGTCTCACTTCTAAATATTCCCAGTATGGTAGCTCCCAAAATATGGACTTCTTTTTCCAAATATCTTTCGGTGGTGGTTTGGCACGTTTTCCAAAAACAACAGCAAGGTTTTTAACCCGCATGAAGACATTCTTCCCATCTAACGGACGACGTGCCACTCCAAGCTCAATTTTCCCGTTGAATACCTTCTTCTTCCTACGGTGCCCCATAAAAACATTCTTTTTACAATTTTCAACCTCAGCACCTGCGTGTCATCTTCACAGATGGGGCACGCCTTTGCTCCTTTACAAGTGTAACCCGATAAATTCCCGTACGCGGGGAAATCATTTATGGTGCAGAATACCATGGCCCGCAAATTAAATTGCTCTTTGCCGTACGCATCCCACACCCGGACGCCATCCCTCCACAATTTCTGGAGGTCCTCAATTAATGGTGCGAGATACACATCTATGTCATTTCCGGGTTGTCTGGGTCCTTGGATTAGTAATGACATCATTATGTACCTGCGTTTCATGCACAACCAAGGAGGAAGATTGTAGATGCATATAAGAACTGGCCAAGTGCTGTGCTGACTGCTCATGCTTCCAAACGGACTCATTCCGTCTGTGCTCACCCCTAACTTAAGGTTCCGTGATTCGCCACCAAATCCTTCGAAATGTCTATCAATGTTTCTCCATTGAATTGAATCAGCAGGGTGTCTTAGTTTACCATCTCTTTTGCGCTCTTCTTCATGCCAACGCAACAATTTCGCATCTTTGGGATTTGCAAATAACCGTCTGAATCTCGGTATTATCGGGAAATACCACACCGCCTTAGCCGGAGGCCTTGCCTTTTTTCCTCCATCACAATCGTCAGTGTCCTGGTCCTTGCGTTTATACCGTGAAACACCGCATTTAGGACAAACATGCATGGCCTCGTACTCGCCACGGTACAATACACAATCATTCGGACATGCATGTATTTTTTCAATCTTCAAACCCATTGGACAGATCAGCTTCTTCGCCTGATATATTGTACAGGGTAACTCGTTATCTGGGAGCATCTCTCGTAAAAGCTTTAATAAGGACGTGAAACTCTTATCGCTCCAACCGTTGTCTGCTTTTAAGTTCAATAATTTCAACACAGCTGATAGTTTTGTAAATTTGGTACACCCGGGGTATAACGGCTTTTTAGATTCATTAGACAGATACTGAAATTTTTTAAAATTTTTATCACTAATTTCATCTTCCACATCACGTAACATGTCCTCTAGATTCTCAGTAAAATTGTATTCTGCATTTTCATCAATCTCCACCTCATCATCCTCGTTGCAATCAAGCCCAGCATTATCGAAATTTTCGACATTCTCAAAATCATCGTTGCATTGAAATTCAAAATTATCAACAGTTTCTACATTATCATCATTCTCGTCCAAAAAAAAATTTCTATTGGTTCCACTACATTCCCCAATTTTCTCACCATGCATAAACCAACATGTATAGTTTTTCTTAAATCCCCGACAAATCAAATGAGCTCTAATTTCTTCCGAATCCCCAAATCTTATATAATTTTTACAATCTCTACAAGGACACAAGATGTCGTTCTCTTTTCTGTCCACTCTATAACTCTCAGCAAATTTTAGGAACTCATCAACGCGAGCCAAGTATTCTGCACTATCACGTCGCAATTCGTACATCCAACTTAGATCCATCTGTAAATTAAAGTAAACAAAAAAAAATTCCAATTAAACATATATGGTGGTCAGCATATATATTGTTCCAAATTCTTGGCTTATAAAGGGCCGGTTTACAATCCTAACCCACTCTTTGAATATTATGCCTCATATGTGAACACATATTAGCGGGATTTAATTAGTATTTGAGAAAAATTCGGCAGCATTTCTCCTTAACTCCCCAAGTATGCGTAAAAACCACATACTCGTAGGAGCGATAAGGAGAAATACTGTCGAACTTTTCTCAAATACTAATTAAATCCCGCTAATATGTGTTCACATCCTAAATGAGACACAATATTCAAAGAGCAGTCCCAAACGGGGGACTATCCAAAATTAATCCCTATTGGATTAATTTTGAACGGGCATGGACCTAAAAGCATCAGTAGGTCGGTTATTGGACCACAATACACTAATTATTTACATTATCTTAACAAATCAAGCATTAAATAATAATTGACAGAAATAATTAAGCAATATTAATTAGTAACAGAAAATTAGATAAAGAAGGGGGAAATATATATATGTATGACTAACCTTGGCAATAGAGAGGAGAATGCGAATTAACTTCCAAGCTATATCTCAGATCCGGCTTTGTTCCTTGTGCGCAGAAATCAGACCAATTCAATACAGAGAGAGAGAGAGAAGTATTAATTGATCAAAACGGCGCCGGAAGAAGGTCTTTTATATAGTTCCAAACCCTAAAATAACCTTTCTACACGGATGATAATCTATAAATCCGTGTAAAAAAAGCATTACGAGAGCTACACGGACTTTTACATATGTAGCCGTTTATAAAAGATAACCTTTATACACGGACAATTATATAAACAACCGTGTGTAATATAAAAGATAAATTTTCTTCACGGACATTTAGAATTCTTTTTTTTTTCCTAATTTTTGTTTTATTTTTTTTGGTTTAACCTTCCATTATTTCGAGCAAGTATCTTTGTTTTCACGGATATTTAGCTATAAATCCGTGTAGAAAGACACACAGACTTTTATATAAACAGCCGTGTAAATTATTTTTCTACACTGTTAATTAAACAAAAATCTGTGTACTATTTCTCGTTTCTACACGGCTCTTTATTAAACGTCCGTGTATCATTTGTTTTTTTTTTGTCTGTCAGCTAGTTTTTTTCCCTATGTTTTTCAGAACAAACAATTTCCAAAACAAAGGAAGACATTTAAACTAAAAATTCATGTACCCTAAATTATACAAAATTAAAGCATTACAAAAGTTGGAATAAAAAGTCATATTGTAAACTAAAAATTTCCATTAAGGACTAGAATAGGGTGGTTCTTTCCTTTTGGTGCCAGTAGGGTTTACAGAGGGTAATATGAAGATACATGTTTTACTAAAGAAAGAGTTGAGTAAAAAGTTGGATGAAGGACCATAAAAAAAAAGGGAAGATGTGGATGAAGGACCGTCAGAGCCGGATGAAAAGAGTCGAATGAAGAGTCGGATGATCTCCGACTCTTCATTCGACTCTTCATCCGGCTCTGAAGGTCACATTCACCTCTTCATCCGGCTCTGAAGGTCCTTCACCCAACTCTTCGTCCAGTAAAATTGATCAGAATAGAGAGATAATTTTTTTTTCAATACTTCGATCGCATGAGAATTCGAGATGTAGGTTATCAATTGTACCAGATCGCTCATCTGTGAGCTCCCAAAACAGTAGCTCATATCGATCTAATTTTGCGATCTGAAACAATTGATAAACCTACATCTCAACCCAATTGTTAACTGTGAGAGGGGAGAGTATAAGTTGATCAAAACGGCGCTGGGGAGAAGGCCTTTTATATAACAAAAAACCTAAAATATCCTTTCTACACAGCTCTTTATTAAACGTCCGTGTAGCTCGCTCAAGGCTTTCTACTCTGTCATTTAAACAAAAAACCGTGTACAAATTAGACATTTCTACACGGATCTTTATTAAACATCCGTGTAGCTCCTACGGGTTATATACACGGTCATTTAAACAAACATCCGTGTACAATTCTTACCTTTCTTCACGGTTCTTTAATTAAATATCCGTGTAGCTCTCTCAAGGCTTTCTCCACTGTTATTTAAACAATAAGCCATGTACATTTTCTAGTAAACGTCCGTGTAGCTCTCTCACGTCTTTCTACACTGATTCTTTTGTAAATATCCGTGTAGAGATCCTACAGATATTTCAGGCATCCAACAAATTACAACTTCTACACGGTTTTTCTATAAAATTGCCAAGTCCGTGTACAATGTGCCGTGTACAATGACCATTTCTGTAGTAGTGATAGCATAATTAAACTTACATGCTCGGGACTTATTGTACACTCATTTCTTACGCAATTCATTAAAATAATGTTAATAACTTATTTTTGATAAATTATATTTTTTATCTTTTTAAACCAGTTGAATATATATATACTAAATAAAATTAAAAATTTAGAAATTTAGAATGTAAACAAATCATTCGTGAAATATATCGGTTTTATAAGTTTAGATTTGTCATTTTAAACAATTTCAATTGTTTTGGAGTTAAATTCAATTGATATATATACACACATAGATGTATGTATGTAGACACATACATATATATACACACATGTATGTATGCATGTAGACACATACATGACATGTATGTATGTATGTATGTATATATATATATATATATATATATATATATAGAGATAGACTAATGTGCTTTCGGTAGCACTTCGGCCGAAGTGCTACCGATTCAAAATTGGATTTTCAAAGTCCAAATGATCGATCCGAACCGTTCAAGTTGTTCTCCATATTGAAATCTGCCTGGAGACCAAATTTTACATTTTTTGGAATTTTTTTACTATTTATTAAGCCACTTTGAAAATTATTGATCATATGGTCCAGAATTTCGTTGCACTGTTTTTACTGTTCACCCGGATCAGCAATTTTCAAAGTGGCTTAATAAATAGTAAAAAAATTCCAAAAAATGTAAAATTTGGTCTCCAAGCAGATTTCAATATGGAGAACAACTTGAACGGTTCGGATCGACCATTTGGACTTTGAAAATCCGATTTTGAATCGGTAGCACTTCGGCCGAAGTGCTACCGAAAGCACATTAGTCTATCTCTATATATATATATATATATATATATAAAGATGAGCTATTGTGCTTTGCAAAGTAAAGCGAACGGTTTACTTCGGGCTACTTTTTGGATTTTTAAAGTCCAAAACGTCGATCCGACCGTTCAAGTTGATCTACATATTGAAATGTGCTTGCAGACCAAATTTTACATTTTTTGGATTTTTTTTACTATTTATTAAGCCACTTTGAAAATTGCTAATCACATGGTCCAGAATTTTGTTGCACTGTTTTTACTGTTCACCCGGATCAGCAAATTTTTTTTTTTTTTTACCCCGGAGGATGTAGACTCTTGAGTCTTTGACTCTTCAATTTGATGATATGTCCTTATCTCAGTGTAGAAAAGTAGTAAGGACGAACTTGATTAATATGTTTATATTGGTTGGTTTGATCGCTGAATAAGAAATTTAACATAGATGAGTAATAAATCCTAAGTTGATCAAATATTACTTGCCTACACAATGAAGACCTTAACGTTGTCAAAATAAGTTTTGCATGATTTCTTATAAAAAAAATGTAATAATCATGAATATCATATACATCTCATGAATCACACACTTAAAACATGCGAGTAAGAATATATCTAGCTAGATCAATGTAACAATCTTTTATTACCGAATGGTTATCTTTGATTTTTGTATTGGAAAATATAATGATATAAGATGTTGGAGAAAATCAAATTATATCTATTTAGAAGATTAATGTTTTTTCCAATTATTTCCTTATAGAATAGAATTAAGCTAGATGAATAGAATTTTAAGTTTTTGCAACAAGTTTTACATCTCCACACAAAAAAAGAAACAAGATCTACTCAACTAGTGCTACCTAACATCTCTTGTTGATGGGTATCCCTGCAAAACAAAATAACAAACAAATAAAAATTATATTAACAAATACATGTGTTTGAAAAAATAAAACAAATAACGGAATCTAAAATTTTTACTTACTCGAGACAGTCCAAATATTTTGGATTTTCGGGCTCCAAAGCTAATGCTGCCTTAAAATCAATTTCAGCATTGTGATAACTCTAAACAAAAAAAGAAAAAAGATTTAAAATCAACAATAAAAACTGTCAGTCTAGTGGACCTAAACTAAAAATCCAAACTCACCTTGTTGAATAAATAAGACATGCCCATCAACCAAAATGACTTGGCGGAGAACTCGAAGTAGGAACTAGATGACACACAACCTATATGGAGATCGCACAATGCTTTGTGCCGTTTCCAATCTTCATCATCCATATCCAACTTGAGTGCCTGTAGAAGGAAAATGTTGAGAAATAGAAGAATTGCCTCAGAGAATCATCATCGGCATTTTAAGGAATAAAATCAAGCTAGCATCTACAATAGCTGTCAAGGCAAAAATAGTACCTAGCAAGATTATATTCTGAGATTGTAATTTAGGCAATTAAGCAACGGCTACAGACCCTCTCCTCAATTATAAAGAGGCCTAGTAGCATTTGTAAAATCAGAACAAAATAATATAATTTCATTCTTCATATCAAAAATCTTCATGGTATCAGAGCAACAAAATCTGTACTAGTAATCGGTACAGAACAAAATTCCGCAACAACAAACCAATAACAATACCAGAGCAACCATGACAGAAGCAATCAAAGAGGTATCAGCCATGATCGATGCCAATACCTCCCTGAAGCTAACTCCCATGCTACTCAATGGTAAAAATTATCAGTTATGGTCCAAAGGGGCAATAATTTCTCTCAAAGGCAAAGGCAAATACGGGTACGTCACTGGCGATAAGAAAAAGCCAGGTAGTAACTCGGAAGAATGGGAGATTCATGACAATCTGATAATGTCATGGCTCCTAAACTCCATGGAGCCCCAAATCAGCGAACTGTTCATGATTGGTGCCGAAACCTCAGCAAAGCTTTGGAGTGAAATCCAAAAAATGTACGGTAAACAAAACAATTTCGCCCATATCTTTCAAATCAAACACGATACCACTCAAATTAAACAAAACCAGAGATCAATCACACAATACTTTGGGGCAATGAAAGCAAAATGGGATGAACTAGACATCCACCAACCAGATACCACAGATCCAGAAAAAATTAGAGAAAGAAAAAACCAAGATAGAACCTTTCAGTTTCTGGCAAACCTCGACCCAAGCTATGAGCAAGTCCGAACCCAGATTCTCTTCGGAACCAACCTCCCTCCTCTTGAATCCATTGTTGCAACCTAGAACAAGAAGAATCAAGGAGAAGCGCCATGAACACTGACACTCAATCCGGCGACCAGCCAGAGAGTCAAGCATTCGGGGTCTTCACCAAGAATCAACACCCTAATTCGCAAAAGGGCAAGAACCAACAAAACAGCGACGAGAAGTGCGATCATTGCAAGAAAATCAGGCATACAAGGGAGAGGTGCTGGTTTCTAAATCCGCATCTCAGGCCGAAAAAGTGGAAAGGGGGTGGTAGCGATCGGGCTGAAGAAAGAAGAAAGGGGGAGAACGAGAAAGGCTCAGCGGCTCACACCTCACAGACAGGGGATACGATGGCGTCTGGTCTATGCGCCTCTTTTGAACCGAACCCATCAAATGACTCGGATTCAATGCGGCAGTTGATGGAGCGGCTGTCTATGATGCTTGTCAAACAGAACAACAATTCATGTGGTACTGCTTTAAATTCAGTTAAATTTTCACCAAATAACCAATTAGTTATTGACACTGGTGCTACTGACCATATGATATGTAATAGAGATTTTTTTGAGACCTTAGAAATATTGGGCCATGACCAATATATTTTAGTTGCTAATGGAATTAAGGTACCTGTCACCGGTATAGGAACCATTAATCTCTTCTCAAAAAATATTAAAAATGTGTTATATATAAAATCTTTTACAACAAATTTAATTTCAGTAAGTAAAATTACACAGGAATTTAATTGTGATGTATTGTTTTCAAAAACACATGTCAAATTTCAGGATCAAACAACCAAGATGATGATTGGTGAGGGATTTCGTGACAATGGACTATATTTTTTGAATGATCAAAAACTTAATTTTTCTGTGACGAGGGAGAATAGCAAAAACAATTTATGGCACAAAAGACTTGGACATCCGTCCGATAGAATTTTGAATTCTTATTTAAATTTTCCTTTAAATAATTGTGTTAATTGTGATGTATGCAAATTAGCCAAACAAACTAGGCTTCCTTTTTCGTTATCAACTAGTCAAAGTGAAATCCCTTTTGAATTAATACATTCTGATGTATGGGGACCAGCTCCTACTAAATCTTATAATGATTTTAGGTATTTTGTTATATTTATTGATGATTTTTCTCGTGCTACTTGGTTATATTTACTTAAATCAAAAAGTGAAGTTTTTCTATGTTTTCAAGAATTTGTCAATTTAATAGAAAATCAATTTAATACAAAAATTAAAATATTTAGATCTGATAATGGCACAAAATTTGTAAATAATAATTTCACACATTTTTTGAAAAATAGAGGAATTCTACATCAAACAACTTGCATAAATACACCCGAACAAAATGGAGTGTCAGAAAGAAAAAATAGACATCTATTAGAAATGACAAGAGCACTTTTATTTCAAATGAATGTTCCAAGACAATATTGGTCGGATGCAATACTCACCGCCACATATTTAATTAATAGACTCCCTAGCGTTAGGTTAAAAAATAAAAGCCCATTAGAAATTCTTTACCAAAGGAAAATTAACATTGACCACTTAAGAATTTTTGGTTGAGTTTGTTTTATTTACAAAAAAAGAAAAGATAAATTTGATTCTACATCAACTAAATGTATATTTTTAGGTTACTCAACACACAAAAAAGGGTACAAATGTTATGATCCAATAAACAAAAAATTGTATATCTCAAGAGATGTAGTTTTTAATGAAAATGAAACTTATTTTTCAAAAGAAGAGATTAGTGAGTCCGGTACCAATAGTCAAGATAGTATAGTATTACCAAATAACCATACCCATGACTTGGTAGTCATAACTGAAGGTGAAAATAGGAATGAAAATGAAATAAGTGAACAAGAAGAAGAAATTGAAGACAATATCATTAGCAATGATAATAATGAGAATGAGGAAGAAGTAGATGTAAGAAGGTCATCAAGGAACACCCAACCATCTACAAGACTTCGAGATTTTGTGACATACAAGGTAACATATCCTATTCAAGATTTTATTTCTTATGACAAAATTTCGACAAATTATAAAACTTTCTTAACCTCTCTCTCTAAAGAAGAAGAACCAAAAAACCTTCAAGAAGCCTTAAGCCAACCAGTATGGTGCGAAGCCATGGAAGAGGAACTTAGGGCATTAGAAAAAAACAACACTTGGGTTATTGTGCCTCTACCAAAAGATAAAAAACCAGTTGGATGCAAATGGGTGTACAAAACGAAATATAATAGTAACGGTACCATAGAAAGACATAAAGCTAGATTGGTGGCCAAAGGATATACACAAACCTATGGTATTGATTATCATGAAACCTTTGCTCCAGTCGCAAAAATGAACACAGTTAGGATTTTATTCTCAGTAGCAATAAATAATGGTTGGAACCTTTACCAAATGGACGTGAAAAATGCTTTTCTTCAAGGAACACTTGAAGAAGAAGTTTATATGAACCTACCACCTGGTCATGAGAGAGAGAAAGATTCTAATCTTGTTTGTAGGTTAAAAAAATCCATATATGGCTTGAAGCAATCTCCAAGGGCATGGTATGGAAAACTCAGTTTTTTTCTTAAATCATGTGGTTTTACAATTAGCAGTGCTGATAACTCTCTTTTCACCAAACATAGTAATGACAATATTGTTATTGTATTAGTTTATGTAGATGACATAATTGTTACAGGAAATAATCAAACAGATATTAACATGATTAAGGGTCAGTTGAAGAAAAATTTTGATATAAAAGATTTAGGAATATTAAAATATTTTCTAGGCATTGAGGTAGCTCATTCAATCAAAGGTCTATTTATCTCTCAAAGAAAATATGCACTAGACCTTCTTAAAGAAACAGGTAAGATAGGATCAAAACCTGCTTCAACACCTATGGAATACAAATGCAAATTAAATACCGAGGAAGGAGAACCATTAGAAGATAGAAATCAATTCCAAAGACTTGTAGGGAAATTAATATATTTAACAGTGACTAGACCTGATATCTCATTTGCTGTTAGTCAAATTAGTAAGTTCATGCATTCACCAAGAACACCGCATTTAGAAGCAATAAACAGAATCATTGACAAGTGAGTTTGGGAGAAGGGGGCGCCGGATTTAAGCGTTGCTGGTGTCAACACCTACCAGAAACTCATCTCATTTAAGATACATAAAAGGATCACCTGGAAAGGGAATATGGATGAAAAACAATAATTCTAATGAAGTGTGTGGCTATTCCGATACAGATTGGGCAGGAAGCTTCGATAGAAAATCAACTACTGGCTTCTGCACATTTGTAGGTGGAAATCTAGTCACATGGAAGAGCAAGAAGCAAAATGTTGTAGCAAGATCAAGTGCTGAGGCAGAATATCGAGCTATGGCATCAACAACTAGTGAATTAACTTGGGTTAGACAAGTGTTAGCCGATTTGAATATCACAAATCATGAACCTATAAAGATGTTTTGTGATAATCAAGCAGCTAGACATATTGCATCTAATCTAGTTTTTCATGAAAGAACCAAGCACATTGAAGTCGACTGTCATTTTGTGCGAGAAAAAATTCAAGCAAAAGAAATCGAAACACCATATGTGAAGAGTCAAGACCAACTTGCTGATGTCTTCACAAAGGGACTAGAACCAGGATCATTTTTTAAAATTACAAGCAAGTTAGGATTGATCGACATTTACAATCCTAACTTGAGGGGGAGTGTTGAGAAATAGAAGAATTGCCTCAGAGAATCATCATCGGCATTTTAAGGAATAAAATCAAGCTAGCATCTACAATAGCTGTCAAGGCAAAAATAGTACCTAGCAAGATTATATTCTGAGATTGTAATTTAGGCAATTAAGCAACGGCTACAGACCCTCTCCTCCATTATAAAGAGGCCTAGTAGCATTTGTAAAATCAGAACAAAATAATATAATTTCATTCTTCATATCAAAAATCTTCAGAAAACTTAAACCAGATATAAACCAATAATCAAGTGGAGTAATATGAAGTATGACAACTCAAAACAGTGAATGCGAATTTGTAACATCCTAATTTAAGAATATATGAAAATTTTAGTTGACTTGAAGTAAAGTGTATTTAAAATAACAATTTGGATTTTTAAATTATAATTATAAATGTTAATTAACTTAAACTGTACTTGTAAATTAGTTTTTCTAGCTTGGAGTAATTTGAAAAGTTATTGTAGCGACATATTAGTTGAATACATATTATTTTAATGTGAATTTATTTATAATAATATGAGGGGTTTAGTGTAAATTTTCTAACCAATAAATAAGATGAAATATTAAATGAACCTTTTGTTAAAATTATGAATGTTGGGAGGGACACATGTCATTACTAGAACTATCAATTATCCCAACTTCACCAACCGGACCATTTTTCCCTTCTAATGAATTTTTTTTTTAGATACAATAAAGGTCTTCATATTTCATTTTTGAGTTTCTGAATAGAAACTCTGGAAATGGAAAATGAAATGCAAAAAGTAAATGCAAAGGGAAACCAAAAGAGGAGAAGGGAGTGAGGTATCTGATTTTTAAAAGATTACAATTTTGTTCTTAATTAGGGACCTTATCTCGTTTGTAAACTTCCTCGTGTCAGATTACGCCGGTTTGACATCGTCCACTGTTGCAGTGCCTCCTGTACCAACTGTGTTGTTTTGTACTCTTTTCTAAAGATCCGACAGCATCTCTCTCGCCAGATGATGAAATTAGTTATAAGTATCAACCCTCTATCCTTCTTTTCCGCTTCTAATGAAATTATTAATGAATCTTTTGTAAAATTTTGAGTGAGGGGACACATGTCATACACACCATCGATCCACCTAACCCCCACTTATTCTCTTTCTTTTCTCATTTTTGCTTCTTCCCCGATGTTACTCATTTTTGGTCTCCTTTTTGATGGATCTATTCACATAATTATTTCTATCTTCCTCTTCTTAATCGGATTCAACAAGAAAATAAAGGATCTCTCTAAAGATACGAAGTGCATGTTGTCTTTTCACTAGTAATCCTTGCTACTCTTATCACTCAAACCTCTTCCCTTGCTGGACGGTAACAAGAATATGAAAATCAAAGTCGAGATGACAAGGGTTGAGGTGATGGTACGTGTTGGCGACCTTGCAATAGGGAACATCGAAGGAGAAGATAGAAGCCTGCTGGCTTGCTTTGCTTCTTAATTGCACTCTTATGGCAGCTAACGAGCAAGTCTATTGGTGTGAATTTGACCGCCTACTTAACATGCCTGCAGAATGATGAACTTGACCTCGAGCCTCTTCTTAAGCGAATCTTTGTAAATAAAAGGGTGCCGCCGGCTGTGTTGTCAGACAAAATTTTACAGGAAGCTCACCTGTGGAAGTACTGAGAAGCAGTATGGGGAGGGCACTTACTTATCAGTG
The DNA here is from genome assembly GCA_025461125.1 of Carex kokanica. NCBI lineage: Eukaryota > Viridiplantae > Streptophyta > Magnoliopsida > Poales > Cyperaceae > Carex > Carex kokanica. The sequence goes on from JAJGRX010000564.1 coordinate 82,247, forward strand.
TGTTGGTTTTGATTGGCATTCAAAATAAGAATCATGTATTTAGATGAGATTGTATGTAATTTTCTTTATGTACAAACTTGACAGCCACTGTCTAGTTCTGAAAAAAATGTGCCCAAATATACATTGAACAACAACAAATACTCCAGGGAATATTTAACTTACTAGAAGAAGCATTTTAGCAGCAAGAAAATTACTTTCTTGCAGTTGCTACAGCATCATGGGACGTAGATTTTTGCATCATGGGACGTAGAAAGCTTCACAGTGTCAGGAAGAAAGCTTTCAATCAAGATGGAAGTGGCGTGATATATTGCTATTAAACTAACAGCTGTACGAATTGTAATTCAGCAAAAAAAAAATACCGAATTTTCAAAGCCTTCGGCATTGACATAGTCAATCAACCCATTTGTGGTCCATATCACTCCTTGCAAAAGGAACTCCACAATTTCAGTTCTCCCCCTTTTTGCAGCGCAGGTAATTGCAAGTTCCTCATCTTTTTTTCCTGACATTTTACCTTTTATAAAAATCAAAATATTATCTCATATTTAATAAAGTTTAATGCTGCCAGTAACAACTATATATCATGAAAACAAATTAACTATTAAAACACCAAGTATGATAAAATCATACATAAACTTATACAAATAATAACTCATCATCATATATACTTTGTTAGAATATTTTGAGGTGAGCTTTTAATTTTCGTCAATAAATATTCTTTATGCACACACACTAACCAATAGTACCAAAGGAATAATTAACCATGGTGAATTGCACCAATGGAGTGCCTGAGGTCGCCATTATAGGGAACAAACTTGAGTAAAATTCCATGTTTTTCTAGGCGAGAGAGGAAGTCGTCATAGATGGACCACCTATATACTTTCCTTATTGTTCTATAATTTAATTCAAAATAGGAGAAGAACTTCCAAATTTTGTCTATCAGAGAAATTAACAGAGTGTTTTTAATCAATCTTAATAAATTCTATCGATTCGCACGGCTTAAAAAGGCTTTGGATAAGTATTTGTCCAAAGCCATTTGGATATCTTGATTAACGAAGCGGTTCAACCCTTTTTAACCCCTTGCCATGAAAAACCACAAGTTTATCACCTAGGCGACAATCTTCCATTATCTTGTCTTGTGTCCTCTCACTAAAACCAAATTGCTAAATTTCTCTCGCGTTATCATCTTAATTAAGAATTTTTCGTTGATGATAATTTGTTATTAATAGTTGGAATTTTGTACTGATGCGGCTTTCAAATTTTGAAGGAAGGTTTCTACTGAATTGATTTATAATTGTAATCTTTGTGCAGCTCTTGATATATTATATTAGATAGTTTTGATCCATTTGCTAAGTTTGTTGCCTCCAATTCCATGCCTCAAATTGGTAACTATTGGGAAAAAGTAGAATAAATCGGATTTCATTGGGAGAAATCCAATAAATTTAACCGCTCCATTAACTAAAACAATAAAATATGATAACGAGAAAGTTTACAAAATGACCTTCTTTGAATAAAAGTATGCCAAAATACTCTCTTCAAATTCTTTGTCAAAATAACCCTGTGGGGCCGACTAACATAAAAATCCAACAATAAAATGTAAACTACTTCCGCATAGGGGTGTCAATGGTACCTTTTTAAGTCGTTTGTCCGTCCCGTATCGTATTTAATAAGGCGGGTATGAGTAAGTTTTTTTTTTCGTTAGCTTATTGGGTATGAGTATGGATAAGAATTGTTTTTCGTTAATCAAATGGGTAAGGGTATGGGTAATGACTATTTTGTATCCGTTATCCTATAGGGTAATTATAAAATCTAAATATATATTCAATTCAATTTCCAACCCACCTAAATATGTATTTGTGTTTTTGAATTTTCTTCCTTTATAAAAACTAATTTAATTGGAATGATTGCACATTTATTTTTATTTTTTATTAGAAATATAATTATATATTTGTGAAATGAATTAGTTTTTTATATTTAATTTGTAAAATATAATAAAACTAATTATTATATTAGTAATATCCGTTATTCATCCGCTACCGTTTCGTTACCCGATAATATTAACGGGTAAGGGTAGGGTAGGGTAAGATCAATTTTTAATGGGTATGGGTAGGGTATGGGTAAAATCAATTTTAATGGGTATGGGTATGAAAATGCCTCCACCCGACCCGTACCGTACCCATTGACACCCCTACTTCCGCAGCCTTCTATTTAACCTTCTATGCTTGTATCAAATTTCTATATTAATTCCTGCAATAAAATGATACATTTAAAGCATTATAAATGCAACAATTTTCATTCGAAGAGTCAATGAACAGATCTTCTGAATATAAACACATATCAAAGCCATATGTTGTATAAAGCTGAAGTTCAAGTAATATGAAACTATGAATTATGAAAGCTAACTAAAAAGATACTGTATCATCTAACGAAATGTTATTTTCTAGTAAGCTTTCGAATTGGTCAAGAAAATCATCCATGATCCTATATGTAAAAAAAAAAAAAAAAATTAAATACTTCATATGTACCCTGTTAGTAAATTAAAACAAATAAATATGAAACAAAGTTAAAAGTTAAAACAAACCAAAATTTAAAAGGTTAGATTTCATAGTAAGCACAATTATGCCATCTATATATATAACTGATCTCATGGTATTTACAAAGGTTTCAATTTATCATTCATTCATCATCCGATCAGAAACTGACGCCGGTAGCATCACATTTTAGTACTCCTTAAAAGAATCTTGCTACTTCGGACATAATTGTTGAATCGACTAAGATGTCTCTCTACATTGAAAATAATTAAATTTGAGGAAACGAGAGCAGACCTGATGATCGGAGAGGGGCTCGCTTCCGTAGAATCAGAGGAGACAGAGAGGGGTGCACACTTAGAATTAGAGGAGACGGAATGGGGTGCACGCTTCAGCCTTGTAGAACTAGTGGGGGCGAAGAACGTAGATGGACGGGGACGGGGAAAGGGGGTAGAGAATGATGCTTTTAGTGTAGAAATGAATCAAAAGAGGGTATTTTGCATAGAAGGAAAAATCAGAATTGGAATCGGAATCGGTCTTTTGACCGTGGAATCGGAATCGGGTGAATCTGTCGGAATCGGCCAAATCGGATCGGAAAATCGGACTTTTCTGCCAGAAGCTTGTTTTATACTAAAAAAAATAAGAAAAAATTGATAAAAAAATAATTTGTCAACAATTTCTGTTTTGACAAAATAATTACAATTAAATAATCCACTAATATAATATAATATAAGCATTACAACTAAAAACACACTCTTTGATATAATACAAACTACAATTGTAATATATAAATGAGGAGGTTGGCTAAGATACAAACGTTTGTTTCTAGACCATGGAACAAAAGGTATGGTTCTCCGATTTTCAAGTCCAAACAGTCGATCCATACCGTTACATATTCAATATATATTAAAATCAGCTTGGAGACCAAATTTTACATTTTTTGGAATTTTTTTACTATTTATTAAGATTGTTTGAAAATTGTTGTTTTCCAATGTTGCAGAATTTTAACAAAATCAGCAATTTTCAAACCATCTTAATAAATAGTAAAAAAATTCTAAAAAATGTAAAATTTGGTATCCAAGCTGATTTTAATATAGATTGAATATCTAACGGTTTGGATCGACTGTTTGGACTTTGAAAATTGGAGAACCAAACCATTTGTTCCATGACCTAGGAACAAACGTTTGTAACATAGCCAACCTCTATAAATGAGTTATGTTTTCTAATAACAAAGGTTGTATGGTGTGGTGGTAGTTGGCTTTGGCTTCTTAGCTAAAGGTCATAGCCTCATAGGTTCGATTCACGTGCAGAGCTCAAAATTTTTTGGGGTTTGTTTAATTCACGTTTCGGCTGTTTCGGTAGAATCAGTCTATTTCAGCCGAAATTTGATTGGAATCGGTCAGGAATGTCTGAAATTTGGCTGGAAGTGGGCCGGAACGTTCGAAATTAGACGAAATCTAAACTAACCGCTCCGGAACAGCTGATTTTGCCTTCAATGGTATTTTGATTTAATTTTTTTCGAAGTAGGTCATTTTGTACAAGAACTGCTCCATTAACTGTCGGACCTCCCCTACTCCGGTCCTAGAAAACTAGGCCTACTAATTGGACAAGTTTGTCCATGGGCAACCGGGCTGGACAAATATTGGACAAAGTCTGGACGGGCTGTAATATAAATGGGCTTAATAATCGGTTCAAATTCAATTGAAAAGAAGAAGTACGGACCGGTCACGGGCTGAACATAAACAGTAACCGAACAAAAATTTAATATGCAGCCCGGTTGAGAGCCCGGTTGGGAGCCCGGTTGAGCAATGATCGGTCTGAGATGATGTTCAGCCCTAGGGCTGCTAATGGGCTAATATTTGACCTAAACCATAACTTATTCATAAATTTGAACACCATAATCATGACCTGTCCAAATTAAATGGTAAGAGGTAAAGCCCGGGCCCTGTCCAAATCAAATTTAACTCGAAAAGCCCGGGCCCTGTCCAAACATAAACGGGCCTTGTCCGTTTCTTCCACAGTCCGGGCCCTGTCCATTTATGTCCGAACATATCCATTTATGTCCGTTTCAGAAATTTGAGTCTGTTTTAGTCCGACTTAAATAATAAAGTCAAGGCCCTGTCCAATTCTTCCAAAGTCCGAAATAGAAATACAAATGATTAACATTGATTAGGTAAAAGATTAACATAATTGCACAACAAATAATTCAAGCAATTGATTAACACTGATTAGGTAAAAGAGGCTAACAAAAATCCAAAATCCAAATCCAAATATCTTTTATCACAAAAAAGTTATCTCCTCAACAAACTAGTTCAAACAAATATTTACCATGTCCATGCCCAACCGACCTGCACAACACATTCAAAAAATGCATTAGGTTAATCCTGAGAATAATATAATTTTTTTCAAGCTGGAATTAGAAAAAACAAACTCTGAAATTAAAAAAAAAAGGTAAAATTAACTCACCACAGCACCAATATTTTTAAAAAATGCATTAGGTTACTTATGTGTCAAATACAATATGTACTGGTACATATAACTATTTCATCGAACACCTTTATGAGCACAATAGAATACAGAAGTGCAACAATTAAAGAAAGGATATCAAACCAGTCCGATTTAATTAGATTGTGAATTTGTGATTGTAAGCACCAGTATTTTTTACCTTTCTTATCAATCATTCTGGGGTATCAAATAATTTAAATTATTTTTTAGTGACAAATTATGTATTTTGAGCCATTACACCATTATTATCCCAGAATTGAACCTGTCCCACTCTCGTCTGAGTAGAAAAACTAAGGCCCAAACTAAGGTACCGGTACTATACTGGTACCAATTCACAGCCTACCCAACTAGAAAAACTAAGGCCCAAACTAAGGTACCGGTACAATACTGGTACCAATTCACAAACTACCAATTCAGAAAAGCTCTTATCAAGTACAGGGGTCAAAATTAAAATTAAAATTAAAGAAAAGCTCTTATCAGGTACCAGATTAATTGGTGCTTGGTTTACATAATTTTAGCACTACGAGAAATGTTAGCTTGGGAATATTAAGCAATTCTAGAATAAAGGTACAGATTCCAAAAGAAAGAGTATATATCTCAATCCTTCAACGGTTATATACTACTTGTGAATAAGAAATATGGGATAAGTTCATATCCTGTGACTAGATTAAAATTAATCCTTCTAGAGAGATGAATTTTTAGAACTTGACAAACATGGTTTCACAAATCAAGATTGCTGGAAAAAGATATCATATATATGTTAACTGTAGTAGCACTATTAATGAATAATGTACCTTTCACAAATCTATCGAGTTCTTTTGGTTCATGTGCTATGGCCTCTGTAGCTGTTGCTGGTGCTAGTACTGGTTCAAGAAAAGTGACACAATGCTTCCCTTAAGCTATATCATGAAAGAATTAAGAACAGTGAGTAAAAGCAGTTAATTTTATTATGAAACAATCAATACTTCTTTGCAAACCTCATATATATACTGACAACCATAACATCAGTCCAGTATACATTGATAGTTTCAAATATTAATATATGTAGTAACTAAAAGATAGAATAACTCCTCGCAGTGGAAAAATTGGACATTCTTCACAGGAGAAATCCAAATTTTATGGAAGCAAGCCAGAGATATCATATTAAAAATTGCCTTTAAAAAATCAGTATTTGTACCAGTACAGAGCACAAACACTTTTAAGAGCCTCTCCATGCTGAGATAAAAACTTTCTAGCACAATAAAAACTCAAAAGTTCTTTCGAGGGATTGCAACTTAGAATAACATTAATTAATGTTTAGACATTTCTTGTAGTGAAAATTTAGCATGCTATAATTTAATGTACTTTTGTAATGTATTTTCATATTATTTATAATGTTCAATGCAAATAGCATGTGTTTTTCTCATAACTAAGTACCAGCAGCTCAAACTGTATTATTTATAATATTTAATGCAAATAACAGTACTTCACTAGTACAGGTACGAACTGGTACATACCTTGTGTCAAGTTTATGTAGTTGCATAAATTCATCCCAATGATATGTTTTAAGTCTAAACTCAGCCTTGCTTGAATTAATTAATATAAAGCTCAATTTTTTCGTCGTCCTGGTTGAAATTTAATCTTTGTGTCCTTTCCATAAAAAAATTATGCCCGTATTGCTACCCACTAATCATGGTCACGGTTTTTTTCTTTTCTATAATTTTTTGTTTCGTTTGGTTGATTAGGAGATTGAAGAAAGAACAAATGTAACTGTAAAATTAAGAGATAAGTTTCAGAAAGTGATATGATATCTAATGATAAATGAATACAATATATTGTAGGATATTTGGGTAGCCATTAAAAGTACTTAATTTAGAAAATTTAATTCTATATATCATGTTAAATTAGATTTAAATTAACAATATTGAAGTTTATCATTAGATATTGAGAGAAGTGGTGCAGCCGCATGTAATATTGTTAGGTGATGCATGTGTACCTGAAAATCAGTATATTAAGTACTCATTTCAATTTCAATACAAAATAGCCATCATGAAAAGTAGTTGAGAATACAAAATTATTAAATGATATTTCCTCAAGTGCTGAATAGAAAAACTGGAAGAAGACTTTGTATAGTTATCCAAAAAGTTCAGGGTCAGAAGGAACACAGTGCGGATCCCTTCATGTGCCCGTAACTATTGTTTGTGCTAAGCAAATATTAAATAGAATATATATATAACAAAAGTTAGAAGAAAAAAAAAATATACTGATAACAAAAATGTGTTGATAATGATAACAACCTATTTGATAATTGTCGAAATAAAATGTTCTTCATATTTTTGGAAATTGTTCAAAGGTTTCGGGTGGGCTATAGAAATACTATTCTCAAGTTCTGCCAGAGTATCATCAGAACATTTAGTGTCGCACAGAACAGCCAGGCCCGAACCATAAATGACAACTGCCAACTGATGATTTATATTTAATCCATTAATTAGTCAAACTTAAATACAGATCTCGAGGTCAACTTCATTTGTTTAATTCGGTTGATATAGTCGAGTTCAGAACTTCAGATCGCCAATCTGTATCCAGCTCGTCATGCATGTGTACTAATCTTCCCCTTCTTACTAATCATAAGTTATCTTTGATAACCATTGACTTTTTAATGTCTAGGTCAGTAGGTCCCACAATTTTTTGTGCAGCCCTAATGATAACAACCTATTTGATAATTGTCGAAAGAAAATGTTGTTCATATTTTTGGAAATTGTTCAAAGGTTTCGGGTGGGGTATAGGAATACTATTCTCAAGTTCTGCCAGAGTATCAGAACATGTAGTGGTGCACAAACAGCCAGGCACAAACCATTAATGCCAACTGCCAACTGATGATTTATATTTAATCCATTAATTAGTCAAACTTAATTACAGATCTCGAAGTCAACTTCATTTGTTTAATTCGGTTGATATAATCGAGTTCAGAACTTCAGATCGCCTATCTGTATCCAGCTCGTCATGCATGTGTACTAATCTTCCCCTTCTTACTAATCATAAGTTATCTTTGATAACCATTGACTTTTTAATGTCTAGGTCAGTAGGTCCCACAATTGCCGTTAATTCCCATGTCTTATTCAGTTTTTTTTTTGAAAAAAAAAAAGCTTGATAGTCACCCGCAAGTTGTATGTCTTATTGTATTATGCCTATTTTTATCATGTACTTCTTTAAAGTGAGGTCTTGTCTTCTAGGGATGTCAAGAGGTAGATATATACTTCGATGATCAAATTTAAACTTTTTGTAATAATAAACCAAAATAGTTGTATCGGCAGAGCAAATCTTATTTTGTATGAGCCATTAGTTTATTTGAAGGTTATCTAGAAGATTAAAGATCAAAATCAAAAGATGCATGTCAAAATGTGTTATTCAATTTCTATAATTTAGGTAATTACGAGAAATTATAATTACTCTTCAAATAATAATTTTTATGTGAAAGATATAAATTCGAAATCGAACTCTTAAGTAAATGCTCAAAAGAAAATGCATGACTTGTGGGAGAATTATAATTACTCTTCAAATAATAATTGAAAATTTTAGGAGGTCTAAAATACTTCTAGGAATTGAAGTATCACAATAAAAAAAATGTATATTTCTCTCTCAAAGAAAGTACGTTCTTGATCTCTTGGCCGAAACTGGAATGTTGGATTCTAAACCAGTTAGTACCCCAATGGAACAAAATGTGAAGTTTGAGATTTGTCCTGACCAATGTCCTACGAACAAAGAAAAATACCAGAGATTAGTTGAAAAATTAATATATATGTCACATACTAGACCTGACATAGCTTATGCAGTGGGAGTAGTGAGTCAATTTATGCATAATCCAAGTGAAGATCACATGGGAGCTGTCACACGTATCTTACAATATCTCAAGGGGACACCCGGCAAAGGAATCAAATTTGAAAAGAATGGACATACAAAGATGAGAAATTTATACATATCCCCATCGAAACTTCTCAATTTAGATATTTCCCCATCAAAATTCAAAATTTAGTTATGTCTCCATCAAAACTCAATTGTTTTATTTATATCCCCATATCTTAATTTAACCACTTCAAATTTAAGATTAATGTTAATAAAACATTTAAAAGACTGTTTTTCCCTTCAATCAACAAATCACTGTGGCAAACCCCTGATCTCTTTCCCGCTAATTTATTGTGATCCCTTTTCTCCTGCGACCCTCCCTTCTCTTCAGTTCTTCTCTGGAAAATCCAACTGTTTAGATCTTAAGTATGAACTCTCTTTTTTATATATATAATTTAATTGCAAAATTGTTCTAGTCTCTGGGCACAAGAAGAATACTAAGAACTGTGTGTTCAAACTTCTTATTTCCATCCGTTTTACTTACTTTAATTTGTAGTGTTTAACGTTACTAGAGGATTAATGACAAAGACACTCTTTTTATTATAATGGAACAATTTCGAGTAAGATAAATTTATGTGTGTGTGTGTGTGTGTGGGGGGGGGGGGGTGGTATCTAATAAGATAGGCATCATCATCAACATAAGAGAAGGGGGCGCACGAGGGTCGTGGGGTAAAAAAGAGGGACGGTAATTAGTAATTAGACATAAAGAAATCAGAGGTTAGCCACAGTAATTTTGATTGAGGGGCGAAACCGTCTTTTAAATGTTTTTATTAACATTAATCTTAAATTTGAAGTGGTTAAATTAAGATATGGGGATATAAATAAAATAATTGAGTTTTGATGGGGAATGATGGGGAAATAACTAAATTTTGAATTTTGATGGGGAAATATCTAAATTGAGAAATTTTGATGGGATATATATAAATTTCTGTACAAAGATTGAAGGATACACAGATGCAGATTGGGCAAGAAATATCATGGATAGGAAATCACCATCGGGTTAATTTACTTTCGTTGGGGGAAACTTGATAACATGGAGAAGTAAGAAGCATAATGTGGTCGCCTTATCTAGTGCTGAAGCCGAATTTAAAGGCATGGTGAAAGAATTTGCAAACTATTATGGCTACGAAAAATGATCACCGAATTAGAACTGGAAACCAAAAGGGAGATGAAGTTGTATTGTGACAATAAGGCTGCCATTGACATTTCACATAATCCAGTGTAACACGACAGGACAAAACATATAGAGATAGACAGACACTTTATTAAAGAAAAACTTGATTCTCACGTTATTTCTCTACCCTTTTTTAGATCAACAGAACAGGTGGCAAATATTTTAACCAAGGCGGTGACAACTAAACCATTTGAAGAAATACTGGAGAAGATCGGAATGGTAGATATTTACGTACCCTCGTGAGGGGGAGTGTTAAGATTACACTCGGTTCCTGACAACTTGGGGACCAAGCTGAAATAGATATGTATCTAATCAAAAGGAGGCTAGGAAAGAAAATATTCAAGGATATAAATCATATATGCATCTAATGAAATCGGAAATAGATAATTTTCTGATTACTTGTAATTCTAAGGATTGATTTCCATGTTTAGCATGATTTACAAAATATATCTGAATTGATAAATAGGCATGATAAATAGGCATGAAGTCTTGTAATTTTATACAAGAAAAACAGAGAAATAAAATTAGGTGGGAAGGGAGCTTTTTTGGGAGTCTTGTGTTCTCTTTATTTTTTAGTTAATTTAACACGTGAATTTAGATGTTGTTCTTTACGAAATTTTTTGGCAAAGAACATCAATCCGCTAACTTGTTATTTAAAGAATTTCTCAAAAAAACAAAACAAAACACATATATGCAAGTTTATATGTGCTACAGTACATTTTTTTGTTTTTCTCATTTAAAATAATAAGAATCCTAACTTCTTCAAGGAAGTTGCTTGAACTGAAGTCTTGAGTCATCACCAAATTAAACCTCGTGGAGTTCAAAATATGCAGTTTTTCAAACCAAAGAAAAAAAAAATTATCCACTTACAATGGATTAACAATTCCAAGCACGTTGATAATAAATCTATGCCCAAGTTGATCAAGAATTAATGTACTATATAGTTAATTATATATCCGTAGACCAAGTGACCAACCCGGCCCACAGGCAACTATTATTTTCAATTCCATATCCGAGTACGTAGATAAAGTACATATAGTCTAATTTAATTAAATCATTACAAAACATAGAAAATATTAATTGAATTCATCACAAGTTGATCATAAACTATGCAAAGCCGCCTTTGACGCTTTCGGAGCTTGGTGCGTACGTATATGCATGCATGGGAAAGTCGCCGATTAGAAATTCATATGAAAATATTAAAATCTGGAAGACCTTAATTTCTCTAAAAGAATTTATTATGTAGGGTTGTTGTCAATCAATGGAGATTATTTTGTCTTGATGCGGACTAATAATATCTTAATACATGTTAATTAAGAATTTCTCCTGTTAGATAAGAAATTTCAAGAAATGATATTACATGTTACTGTTGCTTCTTTGTAAAATAAAAAGAAATGATATTTAGGGCAGCTAAAAACATTGACTTGGACCACGCAATAATGATTAGGACATTTTATAGATTGACCCACTTTTAATAAGAAAATATATATATTTTTTTGTATATATATTTTCTCTTTATTGTACCGGAACTAATACTTAATAATATCAATTTGTATTTATATGTTTATGTATAAATAACTAAAATTTGACACATAAAAAATTAATAATTGATGCTTAAATTGATTAAAATTTGATATTTAATAATTGACATGCACTGCGGGTACCCGTAAGCTTTTTTTTCTAAGTTTTTATCTGATCTGTGTTTGGGGACAACACTTTTATTAATCCTTCTTTCAACGCAGTTGAGCCGATATTCTTTACTCTTAGTTAGGGATGTTAATAACTCTTGTAATTAATGTATTTTTTTCATTTGACCTTTCTGAATTATACTGGAAGCCAACTAAGATTCATCATTATAAAATTGGAACTAATTAATTGATAGAAGGGAACAAATTAAAAACTAAATTAAAGATAGAAAATGAATGAATTTTTTTCTTACACTAATAAGTTGGTGACATTTGGCAGAACCATTCCTCCATACAATATTCAGAATGAAAATATATAAGATAATATCCCCAACGAACATGAGCGTTGAGAAACAAATAATTTATGCATATATATATAGATGAGCTATTGTGCTTTGCAAAGTAAAGCGAACGGTTTACTTCGGGCTACTTTTTGAATTTTCAAAGTCCAAAACGTCGATCCGACCGTTCAAGTTTATCTACATATTAAAATGTGCTTGCAGACCAAATTTTACATTTTTTGAAATTTTTTTACTATTTATTAAGCCACTTTGAAAATTGCTGATCCGGGTGAACAGTAAAAACAGTGCAACAAAATTGTGGACCATGTGATCAACAATTTTCAAAGTGGCTTAATAAATAGTAAAAAAATTACAAAAAAATGTAAAATTTGGTCTGCAAGCACATTTCAATATGTAGATCAACTTGAACGGTCGGATCGACATTTTGGACTTTGAAAATCTAAAAAGTAGCCCGAAGTAAACCGTTCGCTTTACTTTACAAAGCACAATAGCTCATCTCTCTCTCTCTATATATATATATATTAAATGATATTTCCTCAAGTGCTGAATAGAAAAACTGGAACAAACTATGTAGTTATCCAAACAGTTCCGGGTCAGAAGGAACACATGCACAGTGCGGATCCCTTCATGTGCCCTTAACTATTGTTTGTGCAAAGAAAATATTAATAAAATATATATATATAACAAAAGTTAGAAGAAAAAAAATATATATTGATAACAAAAATGTGTTGATAATGATAACAACCTATTTGATAATTGTCGAAATAAAATGTTCTTCATATTTTTGGAAATTGTTCAAAGGCTTCGGGTGCGGTATAGGAATACTATTCTCAAGTTCTGCCAGAGTATCAGAACATGTAGTGGTGCACAAACAGCCAGGCACAAACAGCCAGGCACAAACCATTAATGCCAACTGTCAACTGATGATTTATATTTAATCCATTAATTAGTCAAACTTAATTACAGATCTCGAAGTCAACTTCATTTGTTTAATTCGGTTGATATAATCGAGTTCAGAACATATAGTCTAATTTAATTAAATCATTACAAAACATAGAAAATATTGAATTCATCACAAGTTGATCATAAACTATGCAAAGCCGCCTTTGACGCTTTCGGAGCTTCGTGCGTATCTGCACATTATCATCCCTCATCCCTTGCCTATAAATTCCCCACAGTTCGTAAACCGAAAACATCACCAGCTAATACAAAATTTTCTACTAAATTAAACACTAGTAGTGCAACATGTCTGTAGCAAAAATGCTTGCTTTGTTTGCATGTGTTGTGGTTCTTACCATGCAAAGCACAACGCTAGCCCAAAACACCCCACAAGACTATCTCGACGCCCATAACGCGGCACGGTCAGCTGTCGATGTGGCCGATATCTCTTGGGATAACACGGTGCAAGCGTACGCAGAGGACTATGCCAACCAGAGAAGAAGCGATTGTAGCCTTGTCCACTCAGGTGGTCCGTACGGTGAGAACATTTTCTGGGGCTCTAGCACATCCTATTCTGGCATTGATGCTGTTAACTCTTGGGTGGATGAGAAGCAAGACTACCACTACAACACGAATTCTTGCAATTCAGGTAAGACTTGCGGTCATTACACGCAAGTGGTCTGGCGTGACTCGACTCAGATTGGATGCGCCAGGGTGGAATGCGACAACAACGCCGGTGTGTTTATCATATGCAGTTATAACCCTGCTGGTAATGTGATTGGACTGTCGCCTTATTGAAAGGGTTCAATATATTACGTATGTTTATCTTATTTAAGGATGATGTTGTATATGTTTCTTATCTCACCATTTGTTATTTCCTATTTTCATAGTGTTATACTTGTAAGTTTCCTTTTATACACTTTTGTACTCAAACTTTAAAGAAAGAGAATACACAGAAAATTGCCCCAAAATTATTGTCTCTCTTGTTGGCTGCTCTCTTCTCTAAAACTCTAGTTTCATAACAAGTGGTATCAGTCTGTTGTTGAATGTAATCCAAGTCAGCAGCCAAGTCAGCAAGGTGCATAACAGCTGCAGTTTCTAGAAGCTACGTTTTTAGTTGTAGGTTTATTTTTTTAGTAGCAGGTTTATTTCTGGTTTGTCAAAAATAGGCAGCACGTTTATAGGTGTGCTGGAATTGGTTAGAAAAGGGTAGTTTTTATTTTTAGTTGAAGTCATGTAGTGGGTTTAGTGGTAGGCTAATTATGGCAGCTTTGTGATGAAGTTAGTGGGTGCTAAATTAGGAATATGCTCCATCTTAAATACCGTGATTTGTATCTGTTTATTAATTAAAAGTTGTGTGAAAAATACAATTCTGTGTTCTGTTTTTTACTGAATAATTCCCAACAAAATTGGTATCAGAGCCAAAGGTGAGAGATCAAGGCAGATCCGACCATGGCAGAGAACATGAGCGTTTCGAATCCCTCGATTCCGCTGTTCAAGGGAGATAACTATGAGTTCTGGAGCATCAAGATACGAACTTTGCTCAAGTCGCAAGGTCTATGGGAATTGGTGGAGACGGGAGCACCGGCCACTGATCCCACACCAACAGAAACAGCGAAGCGCGATGCGAAGGCGCTGTTCTTCATTCAACAAGCTGTTGTTGACACGGTGTTCACAAAAATCGCAGCAGCGACATCGGCAAAGGAGGCATGGACAACCCTGAAAACCGCCTTTCGGGGAAATTCGAAAGTTCTCGAGATAAGGCTACAAGGCTTGAGAAGAGAGTTTGAGACGTTGAACATGAATCAAGGCGAATCTGTTCAAGCGTTTCTCACAAGAGTCACATCCACCGTCAACCAAATCAAGAGTTGTGGCGAGGATCTCACAGAAAAGATCGTGGTTATGAAGGTACTCCGCAGCCTTACAGCAAAATTCGACCATGTCGTGGCAGCAATCGAAGAGTCCAAGGACCTGTCCACATACTCTTTCGACGAGTTGATGGGTTCGCTGCAAGCCCATGAAGTACGACTTCTCAGATCTGAAGAGAAGGACGATTCTAAGGCGTTCCTCACCAAAGGCAACTCAAATAGAGGAAGAGGTCGCAGCGGTAGAGGTCGTGGAAGAGGCATGAGCAGCGGAGACAACCGTCAACAACAACAAACAACAAAGAAGGATATCGAGTGCTACTATTGCCACAAGTTCGGTCACGTCAAGGCAGATTGCTACAAGAAGAAGAGGGAAGACGGACAAGGCAAGCAAGGCATTGAATGCCACTATTGTCACAGAATCGGCCATGTGCAGGCTGATTGCTACAAGAAGAAGCGTGAGGAAGAGCAAGCCAATGTTGTAGAGGAGAAAGGCACTGAAACCATGCTCTTCATGGCAAAAACTGACGAGAAATCAGACGTGAGTCAAGTTTGGTTCCTGGACAGCGGATGTTCTAATCACATGTCCTGTTACAAATATCTCTTCGAAGAATTGGATGAGTCATACAAGAAGCCTGTGAGTCTCGGCAACGACAAACAAATACAAGTTGAAGGTATCGGCAAGGTGGCTGTCCAAACTGCAAACAATACAAGGTATCTACACAATGTATACTACATCCCGCAACTTTCACAAAATCTCCTAAGCATCGGGCAAATGATGGACAGCGGGTATGCGATCAAATTCGAAGGCAACACTTGTAAAATTGAGGAGTCATCAACAAAGCATGTGATGGCAACCATTCGGAAGACACAAAATAACCTGTTTCCGCTGGAAATTACAGAGGTTGATGATACTGCACTTGCAGTTATGGAACCTAATCAAAGCAGATTATGGCATCTAAGGTACGGGCATTTAAATATTAATGGTTTGAAATTGCTAAACCAGAAAAATATGGTGATAGGACTACCAGAGATAGAGGAAGTCGGGTTATGCGAAGGTTGTATACTTGGCAAACAATCAAAATTGCCATTTCCGAAGGATCAATCTCTCCGTGCAACTCGAGTACTTGAATTGGTGCATACCGACCTATGTGGGCCCATGGAGACGAGTTCAATGGGAGGAAGTAAATATTTCATGTTGTTCATCGACGATTTCAGTAGAATGACATGGGTATTCTTCATTACCTATAAAAGCGAAGCATTTAAGATGTTCAAGAAGTTCAAAGCCATGACTGAAACACAAACCGGCATGAAAGTGAAAGCGTTAAGATCGGATCGGGGAGGTGAGTATCAATCAACCGAATTCAAGCAATTTTGTGAACAAGAAGGCATCCTGCAGCAACTAACCACACCCTACACCCCCGAGCAAAACGGTGTAGCCGAGCGAAAGAACCGAACCGTTGTTGAGTTGGCAAGAAGCATGCTGAAATCAAAAGGCATGCCAAATTCTTTTTGGGCAGAAGCCGTCGCCACAGCAGTCTACATCCTCAACCTTTCACCGACAAAGGCAGTCATGAACAAAACTCCGTATGAGGCGTGGTTCGGAAGGAAACCAACTGTGAGTCACTTACGAGTCTTTGGATGCGTTGCGTACACTCTTATCAACTCGCACAACCGAAAGAAGTTGGATGCCAAATCTGAAAAGTGCATATTCATAGGGTACTGTATTCAATCGAAAGGATATCGACTCTACAACCCTGAAACAAAGAAGACAATTGTCAGCCGCAACGTGATGTTCGACGAGAATACGAGTTGGAGATGGAATTCGGAAGGTGTTGAAGTATCGACTGCTTTACAAAATGAGGAGGATGAGGACAGCGAGCAGTCTCAATTTGAAACAAACCTAAACGAAGACATACCAACACCATTACGAGTTTATACAAGAAGAAGCAACCAATCGCCACAGCAAAAGACCAAAACCTTGCAAGAATTATATGCAACAACACAAGCACTTTTGGTGGCTGATCCCGAGTGCTTTGAAGAAGCTGCTGGAAAGGAAGAATGGGTTACAGCGATGAAAGAAGAAATGCGAGCAATTGAGGAAAACAACACTTGGGAGTTAGTTGAACTACCAAAGGATCACAAGGAAATCGGGGTCAAATGGGTCTACAAAACCAAGCTTGGTCCTGATGGGAAGGTGCTCAAATACAAGGCAAGATTAGTTGTGAAGGGATATGCACAAAGGCAGGGAATTGACTACAACGAAACATTCTCCCCTGTTGCGAGGTTTGAAACCGTTCGACTCTTGTTAGCACTAGCTGTCCAATTAAAGCAACCGGTCTTTCAACTCGATGTTAAGTCTGCTTTCTTGAATGGAGAACTAATGGAAGAGGTGTATGTCGAGCAACCTGAAGGCTTCAAAATCAGAGGCAAAGAAAACTGGGTGTATCGGCTCTACAAGGCACTTTATGGCTTGAAGCAAGCCCCACGAGCGTGGTATAGCAAGGTAGATGCATGCTTTCAGACCTTGGGGTTCACAAGAAGCAAGAACGAGCCGAATCTCTACATTAAACATAACCTAGGTCTGCTGGTTGTTTGTTTATATGTTGATGATATGATCTATTTTGGTACAGATCAAGGAATGGTTCAAACATTTAAAGAACAAATGATGTGTATGTTCAAGATGACAGATTTGGGTAAGATGCACTACTTTCTAGGGCTGGAGATTGAACAAGAAATAGGTCATATGTTCATTTCTCAGAGGAAGTATGCCAAAGATCTAGTCGAGAAGTTCGGAATGAAAGGATGCAATCTCGTGCAAACACCATCTAATGTCAACGAAAAACTCACAGCAGAGGATGGCACAGAACATATTGATGCAACACGATTCCGAAGTTTGGTTGGAGGCTTGATGTATTTGACACACACACGTCCCGACATCTCACACTCAGTTGGGGTCATCTCGAGGTTCATGCAAACACCGACCAAACAACACATGGGTGCAGCAAAAAGGATATTAAGGTATGTTGCAGGCACAACGAGCTATGGTCTGTGGTACAAATCTGTGGAGAATCCGAGCTTAATTGGATATAGCGATAGTGATTGGGCAGGGAGCCTAGACGATAGAAGGAGCACATCCGGGCAAGTGTTCTTCTATGGTGACAATGCAATTTGTTGGAATTCGAAGAAGCAATCAACTGTTGCACTTTCCACAGCAGAAGCGGAGTACAATGCTGTGACTTCAGCTGCACGTCAAGGTGTCTGGCTTAGACGCATGCTAGAAGAGTTAAATTGCAAGCAAAAAGGAGCAACAATAATACTATGCGACAACCAGTCAACGATAGCAATGAGCAAAAATCCGGTGTTTCATAGTCGTACGAAGCATATTGATACGAAGCAACACTTCATCCGAGAGTTGGTTGAGCAAAAGGAAATCGAATTGGAGTATGTTAATACGAATGAACAAGTTGCAGATGTCATGACCAAGGCTCTTGCAAGAGAGAAGTTTGTTTGGTGTCGAAGAATGATGGACGTAGATGACTTTGGATTAAGGGGGAGTGTTGAATGTAATCCAAGTCAGCAGCCAAGTCAGCAAGGTGCATAACAGCTGCAGTTTCTAGAAGCTACGTTTTTAGTTGTAGGTTTATTTTTTTAGTAGCAGGTTTATTTCTGGTTTGTCAAAAATAGGCAGCACGTTTATAGGTGTGCTGGAATTGGTTAGAAAAGGGTAGTTTTTTATTTTTAGTTGAAGTCATGTAGTGGGTTTAGTGGTAGGCTAATTATGGCAGCTTTGTGATGAAGTTAGTGGGTGCTAAATTAGGAATATGCTCCATCTTAAATACCGTGATTTGTATCTGTTTATTAATTAAAAGTTGTGTGAAAAATACAATTCTGTGTTCTGTTTTTTACTGAATAATTCCCAACATCTGTGACAACACATCCCGTTCCTTCATCTTGATACGATCAAAATAAATGGTAAACGCCGCATAAATTAGAATAGTTACGGACATGGACGCGTGCTCAAAGTTGTGATGGTGGTTGGAAGGAATGGTGCCATCATCATCAAACGGTTGGTGCTTCTCAGGACCAATAACTAATTCAATGGAGATAGACGCGAGACAAACAAGAATTATTAAAATAAGCTCCAAATGTCTCACAAATGGAGACGGGAACCATGGTGGTGCGACATAGGACTTCAGTCGCACAGAGAAAAGCCTAATGTGGTTGAAGAAGTGCCATAGACCGATTAGGAGGAAGGCACAACCGGCAGAAACATGACATATCAAGGTGGCCATGTAGCTACTTTGGTTTGTGAACAGGGAGATTAAGTTTGTGTACTATTTTTTAGCAAGTTGATGGATAGATGTTTGTGACTTTGTGAGGGGAAAAAAGAGAAGAGGTACTGAGAGAGATTAAATAGGGATAATTGATAAGGATAAGTAGGTGTGTCATGTGAGATGCGATCGAGGGCTTGGGGATCGGTTTCGATCGGTTATATATTTGCGTGAAGGGGGCGTAGAGAGTTCTAATTAATAATTAAGGATATAAAGTTTGAAACTTCATTTGATTTTAGAAAGGTAGAATTTGGAACAAGGGGCCTCATGGAACTAACGCAAATCTTCGGAATGGCTTCTTCAGCAAGGCTCGTTTGTCGAATTTTTGTAAATAATCGCTATAAATTGAGAAACTAAATTTATAGCAACTCGGACTCTACATTTAAAGGGAAAATATGGATAATTATTATTGATGAAATTAAAATTAAGACAGAAGTTGTAGATCGGTTTCAGTGGTTTCGATTCGTTGTTGTTTGAAATGAATTTGATAGTGATGCAGGAGCACCTGAACCAGAAGCTTAATTTCAGCAAGCAAATCAGCAAAATATTTACTTACTTTAGTCTTATGGTAATATTTTCAATTTAGATTTTTATTTCCTAAATTTAGCCTTTGGCCGTACTGTCTAATTTCTGCTTAAGTAATTTGCATTATTTCTATTATATGTTACCAAAATGAGTAGCTTTCCTAATTATTTTCTGCATTGAGTAATAGTTATATTGCCCGGCTTGTGGGTGAAAAAAACAGACAATTTTCTGGAAATTATTTATGTTAAAAAAATTAAGGAGAGACGTTTTCTCCCCTTTGTTTTGGTGTTCTCTGAATTTTAATCTCTGAAGATTATTGGTATCGCGCGCCTATAGAACAATCATCAGTTCTACGCGGCGTCAGATAGGTTTCTGAAGTTAAAGCTCAACAAACAACTTGGTGAGCTTAAGAGCACCCTAGTTTTACTGAGCAATGATAGCATGTGTTATACTCATCAAGATAACTAATGAGTATAACTCCACAATCTATATCCAAACTGTTCAAACCGATTTAATTACTTCAGGAGTGATGTGTGTTACACGAATTTTTTGAAATTTTCAAATTCATCAAGTATAAAGTAAGCGGTAAAAAATGATGAAAAATGGAAGCATAAATAATTTATAAAACTTCATTTTCTTTTACCACTTGATTTTATAATAAATAAATTAAAAAAATTACATGTATACACATCACTCGTAAATGAAATTGATTTCAACGGCTTAAATTCATTGTTTGAAGCCAATATAATATAAATTTTAGAGTTATATATGCTCAAAGTAATTGAAAAAAAGTAATTGAAAATATTGAGAAAAGTCAAGCAGAATCATTAGCCACGACACTTCTTCAGTAACAACTAACAACCAACGGGACACTACTCTTTTAATTTATTTATTTTTAAATTTTGATATTGTGCACTGTATTTTTATCTTATTTCGTTGTGCCTAGGGCTCACGTATTTCATGGTGCATGGTGTAGCTCTTCTATTATTTGGTTATCTTTTAGGTTCGGATCGATGTCTTGTTGCAAAATATTTTGTCCTTAATTATTAACTGTACTAAATGATAATGGGTATAAAAAATAACACTTATTTGTATCGGTATCATATAAATTTATGGAATTTTTCCCCTCACATAATAAGTTACAAAATTATCTTTAACTATACTTACCTAATCAAATATAGTATGGATCGGATAAACGGCTTTCACTTGATCTTTACAATTTTACTGATATCTCTATTTGAGAACAGCCTTGATCTTTTGATATTGTTGTATTTGCTAATTTACTCATATCTGATTTTATAGTTGCATGTACACATAACATGCTGAGCACTCAAATTAGAAATTATTGAAATAAGATTTACGGAAATAGAAAGAGTACCCGGATTCCAACATATTTAGAAAGATCGAGCTCAATGGTCCGATCCAAAAAATATTTTTTTAAAACTCCACAGATAGAGAAGATTTAATGCCACAGAAAATCAACTAGTTAATGGATCAGATCACTGTTTCTGATCCATTAATTTTTTTTTTAACTGCGAAGATGGACCCAAAAGAGTGCAACCCCTCTTATGGTAGACTACAACGGAGGGTTTCTAGAATTAAGAATATATATTGTAACATGCTTGTCAACGAGTACGGTACAGGTCGGGTGGAGGCATTTTTATACCCGTACCTGTTATGATAACGAAAAAAAATACTATCCGTACAAATATTTTTCAAAACAAAAAAAAAGAAAAAATAATAATGAATACAACTAATTTGTATTATGAAAATTTAATAAAATACAAAATTTTATTGTATCATGTATCATTTTCATACAAATATATATCTATATATATAATTTTATTTTTAAAATTTATCTTACATGATAATAGGTAAGATAACGAAAAAAAATTCTTATCCTTACCCGTACCCGATAAGCTAACGAAAGGGTGCCATTGACACCCCTATGCACAACCAAATAGGAAAACAAAAACAAAAACAAAAAAACCTGTGTAAGCATTGTTGAATTCTCAAGAAATCCATCAATCAGCATGCATGCTAATCATAGAACATTAACCCAAGGGAAATTCCTTGTAGCATAATCTGCTTCGGCTGGTCTGCACGACTCGCTCTGCACAAAGAAGCCATAGAATCCGATTAGAGAGCTAGCTGCTGCCATGAGCCATGCAACAATTTCCATAGGCAACGGGAATATCTGGACGAGCTGTGAGACAACCATGAAAATTAATGCCGTCGCAAAACCCCACACAGCGAATTTCATTCTCTCCTTGTTTGCCGAGTTGAGCGGTACGATTTCCATCAAACAGACGCTCCAAAAGAGGAGCAATGAATCCAAGCAAGCGACAATCTCAAACATCTCAAATTCAATCTGTTCTACAGTAGGATTAAGATTAACTCCAGGCCCTCTGTATGTAACAGTAAGAGATAAGAAGAGAACGAACAAAAAGAAGAAACAGATTATGGAATGGTTGTGGCCGTAGCAACTACTACGTGGTTTGCTCAGAAAGAAAACATATAATCCACCAACTGAAGTAGCTACAACCATAATCCAAGCCATGATTTTTCCTAGTAATGGCATGGTTACTGTTGCTGGCCATGTTAATATTACTGTGAGTGATGTGGCAAAAAGCCACACTGCAACCTTCACCTCTTTGTGTCGCTGCATTGCTCGGCCAAATGGAGGGAGCAACTGAAACAGAACAAGTAGATTCAGATGAGCTAATAAAGATGGTGTGCGACAGTTGTCACCTTTAGTCATAAATGCGGTGATGGCTGATCCAAAGGCTAGGATAGTAAAACCTAGCCCCATAAACCACTGGCAGCAATTGTCGGTAGAGTACATGTTTCAATCTATGCTCTCTGTTCTTCTTTCTTTTTCTTCGTTTTTCTTCCTGCGTTCTTCTTGATCTGATGAAGGACACTTCTGCTTTGTTGGTTGGAATGGGAAATAAGATGGGACTTGAGAGAGATGATAGCTGGAGAGATGAAATAGATAAATAGATGAAGAGACAGAGAGAGAGAGAGAGAAATCGCTTGACAGCCTTTGTCAAGTTGAAAAAAGAGAGAGAAAGAGAGATACTTGACAGCCACTCCCAAGACCCAAGGTTTAGAGAGAGAGAGAGAGAGAGAGAGAGAGAGAGAGAGTCCATGGCAATAAGCATATATATAGGGATTGGGCACTTATCAGGGGTTTTCCTAAGTTAGACACACACACATATATGTTATGTTGGGGCTCATGCTCCTTTTGGATCTGTTAGGTCATATAGTATCTACTATATTTTGCTTTTAAAGGTAGTACGTAACATGTGGAATTGAAGAGAGATAATAATAGAATTAAGCTTCCTCTCATTATGTGCACTCTCTTCCTCCCAACTAGTACTTATCTCTACTTTTGGATGAATCCTATCAATATTTTTTTTTCAGATAGTGCTTTTAAGAGATAAGAAAAATATATATTACTTTGTAAAAGGAAGAAAACCTAGAGTTATGACTTATAAGCTGGATATTCGATCACTTGTAGTAATTAAGGATTCATATTTCATGTCCAAGAAGAAGGCAATTTTAAGGATTTTATTTAAATTGATCTCAACGTACATGTGCCATCTATTTAATTAAATAAGACTATCTAAATCAATTATGATTGTATATCTATCCCATTGGCCATTTTTTTTTTACAGATTTATTTCATAAATTAAATTTAATATATATATATATATATGACCATTCAATCTGAAATAAACAAAGTTAAAATTAGCATTTATATTGAAGCACAATTCATTAGTATGATATAGGTTCTCAATTGGAATCTACTCCAATGAATAATGTTCACATGTATAAGATCCAACCAAGTGGAAAGCCCATTAGACAGGGACACAAGATTCCATGTCTCTCTCGAATCTTTTGTATAGATATGCATTTGCTTGTGGGGCTTAGCGCAGTGGCGCGAGAGAGAGACGCAGGTTAATTGAATTCTTACGAAAAGTATTTAAAATATGCTTTTCCATGTTATATTTCATACTTCGCATGAGCGGAAGACATTTCATGTTGTTTTTTTCTTCTCTAATACATTGACTGATGTTAGTTTGGCCAAAAGAGTACTGATGAAAGAGTGACATGGGATGCTTTCTATAGTGGACACCGACCAATGACAATGATACACTGAATAACAGGAAAACAAGTTAAAAGACACATCACCGGTGAATCAGAAATTAACTTGTACCATCTCTCTCATGTAAGAAGTCGGTGATGTTTCTTTCAAGAGAGAGAGGGAAATAAATGCGCTGTTATTCCAAAGAGATAACAGGACTCTGTTATTTCGATATTCTAGCTGTTGACCTTTGTTGAGATTCAGACACAAAAAACTGTTTTTCTTGAAATTTGCGCATGAAAAACTTTGAACGGTTGTGATAGGTATATATAACAGGTCTTGTGATCCCTTTGGAATAACAGCAGATTTATGAGACGAATGATATGCATCACTATTCCAAGTTTCCAACAATGATATGCATCACTTGAATAACTAATTTAATTAATTAAGTGATAGTATCTGAAATGTGCATTTCAAATATGAAAGTTGATGGATCCCCTACAGTGAATCAGTCACATTATAGTTCCAATGTTGCTCACTTGAGGGAAGAAAATATATACAAATTCAAAGCAGGAGAGCGAAAAAAAAAAATTATTATGTTAATCTGGTCTATCGTTAACAAAAGAAAGTTTTCGTTCTTAAATAAGAAAAAAATAAGATAAAAGAAATTCCAGGTTTCATTATTTTTACTTTTGGTAGCAACTTGTTTGGTGTTAGTGGAATGCACAGTAATGAAGCCAACTATTGTATGATTTGGTACGTAGAAAAATCTAGAAAAGATTACCATGAAAACAACCCTGCAGTGAAAATACACGACTCCATAAATAACAACCTTTTTCAGTTCTTCTTAGGAAGGCAACCTACAACAACCACATGAAATTCTTTTTTGAATTATATATATATTTTTTTAAAAGGATAAAAAGTCCATTCCATTGCTGAAATAATATAATTATAGGTACCAGTTCAGCCAGGAAAAAATCCTTGGTCTTGTTGTTTCTCAAAATCACATTAGCAAAACAACCAAGCAAGCAACATATTAATCAGATCCTAGATAAATTCCAAAAGTATTCTAGAGAAGTTAATAATATACCACTAAGTAAAGAGCTGAAAAGTAAACTAGATACAAAAAAAATTAAAGATAAGATAAATTCATTTTTGAGTTTTTCTCTTCCTATCTCACCTTACTAAGCTCCAAGAAACCTAGTTATTATTTCTAAAATTTAAGCCAGTTTATTTTTCGTTTATAGTACTTCAACAACTACATTATGTAAGTCAATTTTAAAAATTAATTTGATATTTTTTTTTAGAAGTTATTGGACCAATATCGGTTTATTTTAATTACAAAAAAAATTGCACATCTATAACTTTAAATTATAACTTATCAATCACTTTGAAACCATCTTCATTCTTCCAATACATTATAATTTTAGTTTATGAGACGAATTGCATATTACAATTATATCTTTGCAATTTATTCTGTTAATTTGCACCCTGAATTAGCACTTTACAATAATTTTATACTCTTACAAGGGGTTAATTGGGTAGGGTTAAAATGCCTCGTGCCATTCAAGCCTCAATCGTGTCTCACATTATTATCTTCGTTTACAAAGTTAAAATAGTTGATACGAACCGTTCAACATGATAAAAATGTGATTGAAGAATTAACGATTACTTTATAAATGTAGGTACGATTGAGACATGCATGAAAGACTGTTTGGACTTTGAAATGTAGGTATGATTGAGCCATGCAAGAAAGATAAGAGGTATTTGAACCCTGCTCCTCTTACAGCAAATATTACTGATAATTTGTTGAATTAACAATTACTTTATATTTTTCTAATTAAAATTATAATCGGGACATTAGCATTTGTTATTGTTTTATAATTGAAAATAGTGATATGCTATAAGAAGCCCGCTACCTACAAAGTCGAATAAAACACTTCGGAATAGGAATCTCAGATATCTAGACCCAATTATTACTGAGAAAAGATCATATGAGATTGTTTTTTTTTTTGAAGGTCAGTTAGCAATCGTTTACCGACAAAATTATTAATATTAAAAGAAAGTTATGTACACCAATCGTCACCAAAGCATCTAAGAAATCATCATATGAGATTGTTTTTTATTTGATAATATGTTACATATCCCAAAAACTATCGATTTATGGCCTTAATTAAAAAGTTTGTCCATCCAATTTGAGTCAATCAGGCAGTAAACTACTATTTTTACTTGCAATTTTATATCATGTTTTTAGTCCGTCCAAAAGTAAAATTCTTAATTTATAACGGTTTTACGCTGATCTTTTTCTTTACTATTTTGTGGTCTTAAAATATTAAAGATTTTTTTTGGTCTGATTTAGTTTCTTTGCATTTAAGTTTAACATTAAGAGACATTCTTAAAATCCTTATTAGAAATTGATTACTTTACAAGAAGTTTTGCGAGAGATACGTTTTGCATGATCGATCATGCATATGCTATTTTTTTTTCTTAATTTAAATAGTTTTCCGGTTGTATAAATGATGGTAAATATAGTTTTTTATATAGCAAAAAGAATAATAAATCTTTTGTAAATACATAAGTCAATTTTTGTTTTCTAGTTAAAAATTCTACTATATAAAATGTCTCTAATAATTATATGCATTATTTATACGTTTTTATATCTTCTAATAAGATATTAGAAAAAATCAATAAATTTGCATCAGAAATTTAACAATATGGTAAAAAAAACTAATTTAATGATATCAATAATTTTATTGAAAACATTTATTACATCATTTCATAAAGCATTTGCAAACAATCAATTCAGTTTTATTATTGATTTTTTTGTTTCATATTTATTTCTGAAATATATGTTTTCAAACTCGTAGCAATATCACATATACAAATATTACAATTAATTCACAAAAGCTTATTAGATTAATTTCCAAGTTCAAGTTAATGTTGGATCGAAATCACAACATTGAAGAAGATGATGTCATTAAATTAACAATTAATGTGATCTCCGCTGCAAAATAGATCTTGGAAATATCTTCTAAATTTCCTAATTAATAAAAAATAAGGTACAACTGTACTTAGAGCATAAATCTATTGTTTTGTTATAATAATGTTTGTTTGGTTTCGTATTATTCTAATTATTCAATTTTTTTAGTTGCTTAGTCAGTTATAAATATATGTACTACTCATTCATATGACTACATTAAATATGCTATTGTTGTTGTTGTTTAACTTTGTAAGTTTTTTTAAGAAAAAAAAAGAGTAAATTTTGTAATCTATATTTGTAAAATATAATAAAATTAATTATTGTATTAGTATTATTTGTTATTCAACTGCTACAGTTTAGTTAGTCAATAATATTAATGGATAAAGTTTAGTTAGTCAATAATATTAATGGATAAGAGTAAAATAGAGTAAAGATATGGTTTGAAAATGATTCCACCCTATCTGTATTGACCCATTGACACTCTTATTTCTAACTTTTCACATAGAAGGTGTTACTTTTTTACAGAATTATCTAGAAGGTATTTCAATTTCTTAGGTTGAGGAAGTTGGCCAAATTAGGGGAGCCAAGTGCAATGCATGTGGACATTCCAAGTGTTGGGATTTTGACGCTAGAATTTAAAATGTATTGTTTTTATTTATTTTCTTTTTTTGTTGGGTTTTGTGGCTTTGTATTTTTCAAACATAACTCTCTTATTTGTATGACTAGTTTTCAGAAAGCTGAAATCTCCTCCGAGATCACGTGCCTGATTTCTGATTTGCCATTTCATTGAAATAATGTTCTATTTTTCTATAAATTTGACAACAAATTGCAGGATAATCATGGCTGCTGATTTTTTTTAATACCCTCAATTAAAAAAAAAAAAAAAACAGATGCCATTTTTCCATTTTGTTTTTTCACTGAGGGTATTAAAAAAATCGGTAATGGCCGCAAGTGATATATCAGATAACAATTCTCAGTTTGTCCAAGTCACGCTCCATAGCCAAGGATCCGTATCCTATGCATTAACTCAAAAAGAAATCTTTTGAGTTAATAAATTTCAACTATTTGATGATTTTAAACGGAGCCAATCCAGCTCATGCCTATAACATAGGAGGCCTTTAATATTAGTGCAGATCTAATTCGTACGAATTTTAAAACAAATTGGATGGTCGAGATGTATTAACTCAAAAGATTCTCTTTTAAGTTAATGCAGAGGATACGAATTCCATAGGCTAAAGGTCGTTATTATACAATGCTACGCCCACGAGGGAAATTTTTTATTCATAGAAAATATTAAATTCGGATGTACAAAATAGAAAGAGTGTCTCGTTTTCAATATATATAAAAAAAATCTGACTCATTAAGTCCGATTCAAAATATATGAATCTGACTCAATGGTCCAAATCCAAATATTATGTTTTTTGGAATCAACTGTGAACTAGAGTTTGAGACGGTCCGGATCCAAACTAAAAAAAAATAAAAATCTGAATCATTAAATTCAATCCATAATATATGAATCGTATTCAATAAGTCAAATATTTATATATTTATCGAAAATAATACACTATTTTTATTTCCGTACGTCTTATTTTAATAATTCGTACTGATGAAAAAATTCCGCCTACGAGCTCTCAATAAGAAAAGAGAGAATATTTTATGCAACTGGTATATATATACAGTTTATTGCATGGGATCCAGTTGTCAGGCATACGGACAGACGTGTGAGACCATGGGGCCCATCAACCTGATGGTGGTCTACAAAAGTGAGACCGTTGACTATCGATTTTTACCACCTGATGTGAAGTGTGAAAGCATGATATCAGAAATTAATCACAAGGATTTTCTTTTTTCTAGGAATGGTGTTAAAAACTTATAATCCCAAAGATATATACTTTTTTTCAAATGTATTAAGAATTTCCTGTTGTTAACTGAAAGGATCGAGAAGACAAAAGGTGAATTAAGATTCAAGGAGAGGATAATATATTTTCTTGTATTCCCTTTGTTTTCATCATGTTTTTCTTCTTTCTTTTACTTTAAAAAAACTTTTCAAATGAGGTGTCACGATTAATGAATTTTGAGCGTTAGGACCTCCTATTCTTTCAAAAAAAAAATCAAGGTTTACATAAGTGAATTGTATTAAAATTCTGTTTATGCGGCCGTATATTCTTATTCAGTTGCAATCCGAATAGAAAACTTGTATTCGGTCAAATATTTTGTTCTGCATTTTCAGCCGCATATTCAGCTACATATTATCGCATATTACTGCATATTTGTTTGTATACTACCACATATTACAACATACTTGTGTGTGTGTGTGTGTGTGAATTCTCATTTTAAAATCTACATATATATATGTCTGCATAAAAATTCGCATATGCGGTGGTCTTCCGCAAGCTGTATGAAAACCGTATTGAAAAACATTGCATAAGTATTGTTCTGAAGCTCATATAGAAGTGATTGCGACCTATTTGCAATTTTGGACAAACAAATCATGACTGCATTAGCAAGAAATTAAGAATCTTAGGCGAATTTACACACCATGCATGCTGCCTCAGTTATGCATCAAACTTTATCTACAATAGAATTAAGGGGGAATTTCATGTATACCTCTCAAAAACTTCAGAATTAGATATTCTCCCCTCTAAACTTTAAAATTACATTTCCCCCCCTCTAAACATTCAAAACTCACAAATTTATCTCCTTTTGTTGTCTATTATATGAAAACTCATTTTAAATTCATAAAATACCCATTTTAAATTTATAAACTACCCACTCTACTCTTCATTAAAAGCACAAAATTTTGCAGTTTGTTTAAGAAAATATCAGTCTTATATTTGATCGGTTTTTTAGGACAAATGGTTCCTTTTTTTACTTCTGACATAAATATGGTGACATTTAGGTATACTCTTGTGTATTATAAGAAGTGGAGAAATGAATCATTTACCTGCGGAAACTGACCAATTATTAGACCAACATTTTTCTTAAACATGCTACATATTTTTGTATGTTTTTAATTAAGGGTAAATGAGTTTCTTATGAATATAAAATGAGTTTTAATATAAAAGACAATAAATAGGTAAATTTGTAAGTTTTTAAAATTTAGAAAGAGAATACGTAATTTTGAAATTTAAAGGAGGAAATACATAATTTTAGAGATTTTGAGGAACATACATGAAATTCTAGAGATTTTTAGAAAGCATGCGTGCATGCTAAATTTAAATTATCAACAATTTTGCACGCTACGTACATTTAAGTTGTTGCGACATTGAGAACTTAATTAAAAAAAATATATCGTGCAAACTAAAACATAAAATACATAATGTGTGGTCATTCAGATTTAACATACTAAAACATAAAATATATAATATGTAGTTATTCAGATTTGAACTCAAATCTCTCTAACAACAAAATTAAATTCTAACAACTAGACTACAAGCACATATTTAAAATTTTACGATAAAAATTGAGCTATATAAAAAATAAAAAAAATTAATTACTTTTTGGAAGAAAGGGGAATTAGGATATCTTCTGTGATATCGCAGTAAGTGTATTGCATGTAGCAGGTTAACTTTTTAAGTTTAATAAAGCATGCTGTCAAAATAAGTTTTGCATGATTTCTTACAAAAAAAATGTAATAATCATGAATATCATATACATCTCATGAATCAAACACTTAAAACATGAGAGTAAGAATATATCTAGATCAATGTAACAATTATTTATTACCGAATGGTTATCTGTGATTTTTTTATTCGAAAAATATAATGATATAAGATGTTGGAGAAAATCAAATTATATCTATTTAGAAGATTATATCTATTTAGAAAATTATATCTATTTATAAGATGTAACAATCATTTATTACCAAATGGTTTTTGATTCTATGTTCTCTTTTATCTCTAATCTTAGAAAGACATCAAATATAATACAAGTTATTTCCAAGGAGAGCTTCTCAGGAAGAAAGCTTTCAATCAAGATGGAAGTGGCGTGATTGCTATGAAACTGACAGCTCTACGAATTATAATTCAGCAAACAAAAAACAAAAGAAATACTAAATTCTGAAAGTCTTCGGCATTGACATAGTCAATCAACCCATCTATAGTCCATATCACTCCTTTCAAAAGGAACTCCACAATTTCAGTTCTCCCCCTTCCATTATCTTGTCTTGTGTTCTCTCACTAAAACCAAATTGAATTAAATATTGTGCAATATGGTATAATTGAATAAGTTATTTTGCAATACGAATGTAGGCTTTAGAACCAACCTGATTTTCATGATTATTCAATGGCTTATTTATTTCTATACTCAGGTTTTATAATTGATATGTAAAGATTCAATCACATTTTTTATTGTTCATTTTAAATCATTTTCTTTTGTTTGGTTAGGATAATCATTATATAGAGATTGCTTTTATGATAGAATTAGTTTTAGAGCCTGACAATTCAAAATATTTACGGTTTCAGTTTCTGAGTATATATGTAAAAGTTTTATATTATGTTATTTGTCTTATTTAACACAAACATGCTTGTGTACATATATTTTAATTTGTTTTTAATTTTGTCTTTTTGGAATAACCGTCAACAAGAGAGATTAGTTCCAATAGTTGAGTAGAGCATGACATCCTTTACTAACTTAAAAAATAATTCAAGCAATGAACAATGTGTTATAAAAATTCTGTGCACAAAAATAGTATTATATTGTTTCACAAGTTAGTTGTAGAAAAAAGAAACGTTATATTCACACAGTTAAGTTTTGCATAATTTCTTTAAACAAAAATATATATTAATTAATAACATATATATATATATATATATATATAGAGTAGGGCTATTGTGCTTTGCAAAGTAAAGCCATCGTTTTACTTCGGCTTACTTTTTGGATTTTCAAAGTTCAAAGCGTCGATCCGACCGTTCAAGTTGATATACATATTGAAATGTGCTTGCAGACCAAATTTTACATTTTTTGAAATTTTTTTACTATTTATTAAGCCACTTTGAAAATTGCTGATCACATGGTCCAGAAAAAACAGTGCAACAAAATTCTGGACCATGTGATCAGCAATTTTCAAATTGGCTTAATAAATAGTAAAAAAATTCCAAAAAATGTAAAATTTGGTCTGCAAGCACATTTCAATATGTAGATCAACTTGAACGGTCGGATCGAAGTTTTGGACTTTGAAAATCCAAAAAGTAAGCCGAAGTAAAACGATGGCTTTACTTTGCAAAGCACAATAGCATAATTCTATATATATATATATATATATATCTCATTAATTGAATACTTTTAAGTCAACATACCATATCTAAATCAACGTGGCAATCTTTTCCTACATGTTTATCTTTGAATTTATATACACAAGCACATATTATATTAGATGTTAGAGAAAATCAAATTATTTTTGAATTTATATACACAAATTATTATATTATTATTTTGAAGGCTTAAGATTTTTTTTATGTTTTAATAAAAAGAATCTTTCATATTATTATTTTTCGAAGTCTAACAAAATATAATCTTAACTTAACTCAAATAAACCAAAATATGCAATCAAATTCTTAATAAAGAAATTCAACAAAATAATAAAAATAATATGGTCTAACTTTTTTATACAAATTAAAAGGTCGTTCATAAAGAATAATTCAGGAATTTTTGAGACTAATGTTAACAACTTTTGCAATATAAACCTTAAGACAATAGGTGGGTTTGGTAGTGACACAAACATTCAGATCAAATCAAGTTTTAAGAAAAATCAATCAATTTCGAATAAGCTCAAGTAAAACACCTTACACCTCTAATTAAGACCGAGTATAATAAGAAAAGAAAAAAGACTTTATAATATCCTTTAATATTGTTAATACTTTTTGCCAGTTTGTTATAGAAAACTAAACAATAATATTATTTTTCTCCTTTACAGTCAATTGAGATCAGCATTGTCCCAATCTGTTTTTAATTCAACTATTGCCGAAATTTTTAAATATAGCACAGTTGAAAAAAAAATATACCAAAACGGCACATTTTGGCCAGAATTCTAAATTTAGCACGGCCGCAGATCAGCTGAGCGGCCCCATTTCCTGGGGACCGCAGATTCGCTGAGCGGCCCACGAAATGGGGCCGCATATCAGCTGAGCGGCCCCATTTTTTTTTTTTAATACGAAATATGTGTTTTTTTGTTATTGTGTTATAAAAATAATTGTATTTGTGTTTTAGTTATTGTAATGTTGTTTTAATTTATCTATTTTGTCGCAAGTTATTTTAGAAATGTGGTTCGTTCGAAATATTTTATATATGTCGCGTGGTTCAAATTTTTTTTTTGTACGAGGAGATAGTGATATAATGAACAAAATAAATAAATAACCAAAACAAATAACAAAATAACAAAAAAAATAAGAGGCATAATATAACAAATAAGTCCAGTATCTGACATAGTCTACAAATCATACATCTGTCGCTGCTTCTTCTTTCTGAACCCTCGACCCCGCCTGGAGAGTGGCGTCTCGTCTGTATCTCCTGAGTCTGTAGTGTCTGTGGAGTCCTCCGCCTGGACATCTGCAGACTGGACCGGCTCATCACGAACCTCCTCAATCTCGGATGTCTGCTGTACTCCAGGACCAAAAACAGTAGTCTGTGCAGACTCAGGATGCGTGAATAAATACGCCTGTCTGGCAATGGGGTCATCAAGGGTGGCATGATGTGAGGACTGTCCCGGAAACTCCGGGAAGGGCTCTATCTGAACATACCCTGGCTGATAGGCAGGAGGATCCGTCTGGGTCGGACTGTAACCCGGAGAATACAGTACGTCTGCTGAGATCTGGTACTCCGGAATGCGCTCCCCCTCCTCACCCTGCTGCAGTAAGTTACAAGTTAGTTAATCGAGAAATTTGGAAAAAAAAAACAGTTGTTTTATATTTTAATTACAAATTATACCTCGGCAGCCGTATCAGCCTGAGATCCCATGCCCATACGCCCGAAGTCGCGCATCAACTCGGCAGCTCGGTCAAACACCTGACCAACAGTCTCAGCCTCATGGACAGGTCTAAACATGGGCTCATCGCCAGTGTACGAGACGTAAACATCAGGCTCGGGCTCGTCGGATATGTCGTCTACCGCATCAACTCCGCCCAAGCCAGCGCATCTCAGTAGAGAGACGAGACGCGCCCTGTACCCACACTGGCACACCGCCGGTACGCTGTGCTTGAGGAGGACCTTCCCAAGCCTCTTCCAACCCGTGGTCACGGCCATCGTAGCCCCTATGACGCAACTCTTGACCAGATATAATGCCTGCAAAGAAAAAAATATATGAAAAAGTTGTACAAATTTAAATATTGTTAGTTTTTAACTTGAAATTTAAAATTAAACATACCGTGGCTGCGAACGGTGCACCAGCAGGGATAAGACCATGGACCCGTCCTCTCCGATCCCTCAGCTTTGGTACTCGCTCGAAGGGGTTGTCGGCGATACACCCCTCCAGATATATAGTGTACGCGCCGTGATCCTGGTACCAATCTCTATAAGGTCTGTACAAATTACAAAAAAACGTTAGATATTCCGATGAGAAAATTACAGTGAAGGTTTCGAATTTGAGAAAAAATTGCTTACACTGGCGCGACATCCATGTGACGGTCCGGCTGGGCCAATGGGGGGTCAGGAGATGCTGCCTCGAACACGTAATCAGAAAGGCAGGTCCCCCAGTTCTTGCCAGCAGTGGTGTCCCTGGCCCGATGAAGCTGTCGCCACACCCCCTCGCTGATCGGTGCTGGGGGTGGAGCTAGCTAACGCATGCCAAACTGCCTCATGACCCGACCAGGGTAATGGTGCTCGACGATCTATATATTTCAGAATGTTCAGTATGTCAGATATTTAATTAAGTTTTCAATGTTTAGTATTAAATAACGGTACCTGAAAGCATATGAGCGGCACCTCCGCACGCCAGTATCTCTCCTGCTGCCGACATCGCTCAGGTAATATCTCGATGTAAACCCGATGTCCCCCCTCGGTCTTGACCTGATAGCACAGATTTCATACCATATATCAATTCAAGTAAAGTATGAATTGATATAAGTTTTTTCAAATTCAAAATTATAATAAAAGTAGACTCACATATTCTCTGTAGGGCTCCCAGGTGACATACTCGGGATCATCTCTCAGATGCTCGATCTCCTGTCTCCAGAATGTGATCCCGAGTGTCGCGCCATGTCCGGCTCCAACCCAAACCTTCTTGTAACAGTTCCTGGCGCCGTATGCAGGGCACTGGTCTAGCTCGGGCTGGCCCCAGTCCGGCACATCAGTCGATCTGGCTATGACTGGGCGGCCTATGATCAGATGTGCGTAGGACCAATGCTGTAGTAACATGCATGGTCCAACAAAGGTCTTGTTCTTCTTAAGGCAGGCATTGTTAAGACCCCTTAACAATGCACAAAGTCAGAGTTGCTTATACTATATAATATTTGAAAAATTTAAATATGATAAGAATAATTTTCTTACCTGTATAAGCATGCCAGCGTGGCCGCACCCCAGTTGAACCTGCCCGCAGTGGGCAGGTCGCGCAGAAACGGAAGGTAGCACAGCCGAACCTGATCTCCGTGTGAATCCGGAAACAACCGACAGGTGATCATCTCAAGAATATACGCGCGGATGTGCCGGTCAACAACCACCTATTATTTATATAAATTAGAACATTGTTTACAAGTAAATCTGATATTATTTGAATTAAATAAGGTACAATTTACATACCTGATCTGGATGATCCGGATAGTCCTTGAATTTGGCCCTCAACTTCATCAAGCTGATGGTACTGGGCGAGATCGCAAACCTCTCACCTTTCTTCTTCTCTTTCTGTAGCTGGTCGTGCGAGATACCCAGCAACTCCTCGCACAACGGACGGAAGTCCCCGTACTCGACACCTGTCACCGGCTCCCCGGTAATAGTCATACCCCACAGACAGCTGGCGTCCTGTAGGGTGACTGTCATCTCAGCATGGGGGAGATGAAAGGTGTGCGTCTCGGGACGCCATCGCTCGATGAGGCCGGAAGATAACCCCTCGTCATGGTTCTCCTCCCGCATCTGTGATAGCTGGAATAATCCCATCGAGCGTAATATCCCCCCGTACGCCGGCTGATACGGTAGCCACATGCGGTTGTGACGAACCGTAACCGCATCCAACCCCTGCATTTATGTAAGAAATCAGATCAAGTTCATTCATAAAAAAAGATTATGTTTTATTGTATTTTTATAAATATGACTAATTTATAACTTACCCCGGTGGCAGCCTCTAGAATCCGGTGCTCTGAATTCGGGTACCACAGGAAGTCGCTGACCCTGTCAGTGCGACTCCGGATACCCGGAATATCTGTCTGTGATAGAGCACTATCGATGTGCTGGGACATCTGATACGGAGTGGGTGGATGGGCATGGTGTGTACCTCTACTGGAAGATGGCACACCCATACTGGAAGACGGTATATCTCTACCAGATGCCATGCTGTATTTAAAATAAACCTAATTAAATTTTGGTACAAGTCTAGTTTAATGTTGGATGTTTGCTCAAACATTTAATTTTGATAAAGTAAACCTAATTAAATTTTGGTACAAGTCTAGTTAGCTAAAACAATTGATTTTGGCAAAATATACCTATTTTTGGTACAGATCTAGTTAAGTATTGGTGCTAAAACAATTGATTTTGATAAAATATACCTATTTAATTTTTGGTACAGATCTAGTTAAGTATTGGTGCTAAAACAATTGATTTTGATAAAATATACCTATTTAATTTTTGGTACAAATCTAGTTAAGTATTGGTGCTAAAACAATTGATTTTGGTAAAATGTACCTATTTAATTTTTGGTACAAGTCTATTTTAATTTTATTAGTGGCACAATTTAAATTTGGTACAATTCTAATTATTACCTCTAAATTAAATTCTAATTATGAATCCTAATCCTACACCCTAATCCTAAACCCTACTCCTAAATCCTACTCCTAAGCCTAAATCCTACACCTAATTACTACCCTAAACTAAAAAATTAAACAAGAATAGAAAAAGAGAAAACTTACCCGAGTACGAAGGGACTTAGACTTCTTCGATCAATACAAATTCTGAAACCAGCGGCCCCCTTATATAGGCCTCCAGGGGGCCGCTCAGCGGATATGCGGCCCCTGGGGCCGCTCAGCTGATATGCGGCCCCATTTAGGGGGCCGCTCAGCTGATCTGCGGTCCCCAGGAAATGGGGCCGCTCAGCCGATCTGCGGCCGTGCTAAATTTGGAAATCTGGCCAAAATGTGCCGTTTTGGTATATTTTTTTTTTAACTGTGCTATATTTAAAAATTTCGGCAACTATTGTTACCAAGGTTCTAAATAGCGTTTATAGCGTCATAGCGGTAAGGCTACAAAAAAAACTATAGCGAATAGCGTCGCTATAGCGGAAGCTATGCCACATAGCGTTTTTTTTTTTACATTCTGTATATTCAATATTTGTATTAAATATCAACATTATCTAAAGTCTCATTGAACAATAAATAACACCAAAGTAATTAAGAAATTATAATATTCATATTGAACCCGTACAAAGTCCAAATTGCGGTTCAAAATATCCATAGTAATACATAAACTATCGATTTTCCTATTAAAAATATCTTAAGCATCATGATTCATGACATAATCTTTTTTTTTTATATTCAAATTTCAATTTCTATTCCCAATTATTTCAAATTGATTTATCTGTAGCAATTAGCAACAAATTCAATTTCGGTTTGAGCTTCTTTGGATCTTTATTTAAAGCCCATATAAATTGCTTAAAAAAACTCATATATTGGAAGCAAAAAAAAAAACTCATATTGTATAGCGGACCGCTATCACCGCTATAGTGGCCGTAGTGCAAATAATGCATTTTGATGTCATAACTTAGCGTTTGGGGTCCAAAAACACTATAGCGCGCTATTTAGAACACTGATTGTTACAAACATTAATGCCATTTTTTGTTTTTTTTAATGCATTGCCCCCTTTATGTGAGATGGTGCATTTGTGTATGCCTAGAGAATTCAAGTTTTCAAAATGTTTGTGAAAAATACAGTACTTTTTTCACATTATTTTATAAACTACATGATATAAATACGACACAAACTGTGTTATGTTTTGTGTTGAGAATGAGAACAAAAATAATTAGTTTCAAAATTAAATTCCGCGCGAACTTAATCACAAATTAATAATCTTAAAAACGAAGCTGCCAAAATCTCAAGCGCATTTTCTTATGGGAGGTTGCAAGTTTGAAATTTAAATGAGAGATCTCTTTGTGGATAAATTTGCAAGTATAATTGAAACATTAAAGAGTAAGGATATTATAGTGCAGATTACAGATGAACTTGTGTTATAGATCTATATTTTTATTGAAAATATTTATTTTATCGTCTGAAAGTCTCAATTTGGCTTACTAATCTAAGCCATATTTTTTAATATTATTTTAGCTATCTTATTTATAAATGGTATATTTTTCAATTTCTTCTTTTATTTTTAATGATTGATAATCTACATGTATTATTGTGTGACTTGTGCTTCATTAATGTGTAAATTGCTGATAAGAATAATAATGAATTCATATTGTATAATTGTTCTTATATTTATGGAGCAAAAAGGTTTTGTAAATATTTTGATCGAACTATATTTTGGGACGTCTTGGTTGGAATCATAATATACGATACCAAAGTATTTCACAAAATGCTGAAAGTACAATAAATTTGTGTATGTGATAAAAAGAATAAGGCTACCCGTTTAATTTTTATATATATATTTTTTATTTGATGGTTGATAATATGTTTTTCTTATGTTAAATATATTATTGCATTTTTGAAAGAAGGAGATAATTCTATTATGGGACTCTCTAATGAAAAAAGTTATTTAGTAGGGTATATAGCAAATACATAATGTTTTTCTAAAAAAGATAAGTAAGTGTATTTAGGGAATTGGAAAGGTTCTCAAAACGTTTGTAGACTATATTTAATCATTTTGTTCATCTAAAATGAGAAGCATTATTACAATAAATGTTACCAAATTCAAAATTAACAAAAAGGACTATGTACATTAAAATATTTAATTCATTGAAGATTCAAAATTTTACATAATTAATGAAAAAAAAATAAGGTGCAAACCGAAAAAGTAGAGAATAAAGTATCATAGGTATATGATCCTCCGAAAAATAGAGCAGATCCCATATGTTATTCTTAGTTACTTTTCGGAAGAAAATATAATCTGGAATCACGAAAGCCCCTTAAATATTTTCTGTGGCATTAAAGTGAGTGTATTGCATGTAGTAGGTTAATTTTTAAGTTTAATTGACGCAAAAAAAAAAAAAGTTAAGTTAAATACAGCATGCAACATGAATGACCACGTAAAATAGCAGCACATAATTCCAACAAAAAAAAAAAAACCAAATTTAAGTATTTAACAATTCCAGAGCTCATTGAAAGGTAAATGTTTGTTGCTTTTTTCCAGCACATTTGATCGGAGAGCTGATCGAAGTATGTGGCACAGAAACTTGACATTAAAAACAAAAAAGACCTATTCAATTTGAAATTCATATCACCTGAGGTAAGAAAAAATTTGAGTTTACATACGGACCGACACGAATATAGATGGTGGGCCGTCCATTTCATCTCAAACAGGATTGAGCCGGATTCTAATCAGACGATCCGTATCTAAACTTAATTATTCTTTTACCTCAGAGGATGTAGACCCTTCAATTTGATGACAGGCTATAGATCTAGTTTAAATCCTATTCAATTATGGGCAAAAGCCCAACGCATTAGTAGCACTCTATGTCTCTATGAGTGTCTGTTTGCTAGAGAGGAAAATACGTAACACGCTGTGATTTGGTCACGTGACGTTTCGTGACGTGACTGATCACGACGTGACAAATTTTCTTCTTTACTGTTTGCTTCTTATTCCAACATGCAATACCAATTGGGCTATGTCCTTATCTCAATGTAGAAAAGTAGTTAAGGACGAACTTGATTAATATGTTTATATTGGTTGGTTTAATCGCTGAATAAGAAAATTAACATCTATAGATCGATCAGTATTAAATCCTAAGTTGATCAAATATTACTTGCCTACACAATGACTTAAAGTTGTCAAAATAAGTTTTGCATGATTTCTTTAAAAAAAATGTGATAATAATGAATATCATATACATCGCATGAACCGAACACTCTTAAAACAAGTGAGTAGATTCGTTAATTTGTCCCCTCTGTCGATTCGTTAATTAAGCAAAGTGACATGCCAATCACTCGAACTAGTTTAAGCAAACAGAGTATTAATTCTAATCAACATTAGTCTGCACCTGGTCCAGTCCTGTTGCATGAATTCTGGGCTGGTTTAGTTTTGAGCAAAGCTCGGAAATGTTGTCTAAAGGAAACCTTACTAAACCTACATCAATTTCTTATTTGGATATCTGAGAAACAAAAATAGAGCATGATTTTATTTGTGTATATATATATCTAAAATCAGCCTGTGCCTTTAGGCCCATCCTAGGTGTTCGCACTTCTTGGGCCACACTTGGGCTTCTATGGTGATCAAGACTTGGTTTTTGAATGCCTTCAGTGCCTCTATTGGAACTTCTTGGGGGTGATTGTCTCAAGCTGGTTGATTTAGTTTCCGGTCCGGTGTAATTTAGTGTCTTCTACGATGAAGTCGGCAAGAAGGACAACTCCGTGTATAGAGGAAATAATCAATAGGCTATTATAATTTCTATCAAGCAATGATAACCAAATTTGTGTCCAACATGATGCACATACCTTTATACGTTTTTAGTTTGTTTACAGCTGTATGTTTTCTAAATCATTTGTTGTCTAATTTCATGCATGTAACAGCTACTCTATAACTTTTTAAATAAATGAAATTGCTTACGGACTTAAAAAAAGTGTATAGAGATCAGTCAACTAGTCCTAGACTTCCAATGGGGTTAACTGTTCTATTATTTGGTTATCTTTTAGGTTTGCAAATATTTGTTCCAAAAAAGAAAAGAAAAGGATTTTGTTGTGCTTAATTTTGCTTATGTAATGTTTTGTGGTGTATTTTATTTAATCTGTTGCTTTGAAGAATACTTGCTGCCTTTCCGCCTCGTAATAAGTTTCAATCAGTTGCAAAGTGATTATTATTTTTGTTAATGTATGTATGGACCAATAAATAAATAAACAATTTATTAATTTTATAGAGAACTGGTTGGTAGGTGTTGGAATCATTTCATCAATTCTGGATGAGTACCGGGACAAAAGTAGATTCAAATATATTCATATATTTCAAATATCTCGAAATAAATTTTGCATGATTTTCTCAACGAAATATGTGTTACTCATGAATAAGATATGCATTATATCAATCAAGACTCTATAAATAAGTGAAAAAAATACCTAAATCAACGTTGAAAATATCAAATTGCCAAAACATAATAATATAAATATTAGATGTTGGAGAAAATCAAAATATTAATATTTTAATTTCTTAAGATGGTTGTTTTAATTACAAATGTATTTATATATATTTTCCTAATAAAGTTAAAAATATGAAACAAAAGTCATTTAAATGATGCCTTAAATTTAATATCTTGTAGCTAAAATATTTTTTATTTGCAATATTATTTTACAGATCAGCCTGTTGCCTATCGATATTACAGAAGTAGAGAGAACATCCTTAGCTTTCAAGCATTAAGTGGTATTGTGTCAGCTATACAAAATCGAATTTTTTCACCGGCCAAATTTTTTTACGATATTAGCACGGCTAGAATTTTTGAAATTAGAAAATTGTCAATGAAAAGAAAAAAATTTAGATATTCAAGCTCTTCAATAGTTACTGGAATTGTTATGGTCTCCATAGCTCTTCAATAGTTACTGAAAAAAATTGTCATGCTAATAGTCTATAAATTTACCATATTCGGTTCTGAGTTTATTTGTAGACAAACATTCCATAGTTACTGGAATTGTTATGGTCTCTAAGGCAGCATCATTAGATGTGGAAGAGTAGGAAAAATGGCACGGCGGAGCCGGCTCCGTCACGGAACGGCACGGTTATGGAACGACATGCATGTCAGTTACGTGCTGTGACTCACGTGTCCCGTACCGTGACCATTCGCGTGCCGTATTTATTTTTTGAAACTTTGGCACAGCACGGCACGTAGTTATGCAAGTTACGTGTAATTAGGACCATTAGATATTGATTTAATGGTGAATCTTCAATAAACAAACTTAAATTATGATTAAATTGTCACATGAGTCGCGTATGGTCACAGCACGTTTACGCACGGCGTGACTCACGTGGCGTGACTATTCGCGTCCGTGACTACTCCTTAACATTTTGGTCACGGCACGGCACATGAAAAATTAACTTGGTCACGGCACGGCATGGCACAAGATCAAAGTCACGGCGTGTTAGTCACGGCACCGCACAGCACATTTTTTCCACTCTAGATGTGGTTGCCTCAGATACAAAATTGAAGAAATAATCGAGATGTTGGGTTGAAAATCAATTCAGTATGCAAGTGAGTATTCGGTTGCTTTCGTTGTAGGTGAAATTTTGTTTTTGTTTTTTTATGATA
Organism: Carex kokanica; assembly: GCA_025461125.1. Taxonomy (NCBI): domain Eukaryota; kingdom Viridiplantae; phylum Streptophyta; class Magnoliopsida; order Poales; family Cyperaceae; genus Carex; species Carex kokanica. The sequence goes on from JAJGRX010000564.1 coordinate 124,630, forward strand.
GTGGAATAAATGAGGGTAGCTAGTTGTAAATGTTGTGAATTCGGGCAGGTTATAGTGCAATAATTCGAATCATTTCAATTTTTGTTCACTACCCGAAAATCAGAATCCATGCATAAAATTAATTCCATGATTAAAACAGAGTTTACCACTAGACGCGCAGCGGAAACTTCAAGTCTGGTCTAGCAGTAGCCTTCTTCTTCTTTCCGTCTTCTCCTTTCGTTCTCGTGTCAGATTCGCGCAACAGCCCAGCAGTCACGCCTCTATCAGTATCCACACGAACAGGTTGACAAACTTCTGTAATTCGGTATGCTAGTACCGAATTAACAGCCCCGTCTTTTTCTCTTTCTTTCTCTCTTACGTTTTCTGATGTGTGTGTAACAGAATTTCTGGAACCTATTTAAAACCGAACTTTGCATGTATATTTATAATACTATGCACCTGTTCAATTGCACCAATTCATTGCACCTATTCAGAAAATGTGATCTGATCTGATCAGATCAGATCAGATCAGATGAGAATAAGAATTTGGGCCTAGCCCATTAAGACCTGATCCATATTAATTATTAATATGGCCCATAATATTCTGGCCTATTAGTACATTTCTAACAGTCTCCCACTTGTACTAAAGCCAAATATTTTAAACTTGTTTTCAACCTTGTTCTTGTGTGTGACCCAATAGGTTCATATAATGTTGGCAGTGAGCTGAAAATCCTTTTCAGCACACAAATCATAAGCGGTCCCTAGCAGGGCATTATGACTACCCAAATTATATGAATGTCAATATCTGACAAGTACCTCACAATTATTTATGTTAATCCCTTTATCACTTGATATCTTGATTGTACTCAAAGTAGGATATGTGTCAACTTTGTATAGTACAATCTTTGATTTCTCATACCAAAGTTAGATTGATTTTCATATGATTGACTATCAATCATATAGCACGGCCATGCATTTTTCAATCTATCTTTCTAGAGGGGCCCAGAGACATCATACTCTCAATACATGAGAGGGATAAATTCCATCTTGACCACTCATATTTCTTCACATGATTCATAATATACTCAATTACTACCTTTATAGTTACCTGGTTAGGGCTAACGTTTGATAGCATCAAAGTATACAATCCTTATTGAAGAAATCAATGATGATCTCAGGTCAAAGGATTCAACAAAATATTGTATAAAATAAACTGATGACACATAATAATCCATACAGTATTTTTATAACGGGTATGTCCAATATCATGTTTATCAAACATGTATCAATGTGATTGCATTGGATATCCCATATCAATGATCCGTAAAACATGATCATCCACAATCAATCCACATACTAGTCCATAAATTATTAGTGTCCTGTCACACCCCGAGACAACCCGCTACGTATTTACACGTAAGGCGTGTGCACATCACATACATTATCAATAATAAATACTCATGCAAAATTTTAAAGTCAAACCAAGTCTTTTAAAACCACAAATAGTTCAAGTATATAACATGCATTCAACATGAGATCAAGACAAACATGACAACAAACCAATAATTGTCATGTCAGTCAATGTATCCACTTTCAAAGAGAGAATTTAAAGTTTAACTAAAAATAAAATAAAAGACACATGAGCCATCTATTCGTTGTCCACCCGATCTGCATCCCTCCTATTTGTGCTCCCTGTCGGCCTCATCATTTCCTGGAACCCACATAAGAGTGGAACGGGTAAGAGATCGAACAGTCTCTCTGTACGGGATTTAGTTCCAGTCCCGGAGTTTGTCAAATTAACTTTTTAACACAAACAAGATATCAAAATTATATTCTCACATGCAATCTTACTAGTGCCTATTTAAAATACACATACTTCTTTAATTATCTTTTAAGTTTTTAACTACCTCACCAGGGGGACTCAAACCCCACTAGATCTTGGCCGTGCCACTAGACGAGGACTCGAACCATCGCTAGATCTTCTTTGCCTCACCAGGGGGACTCAAACCACCCCAGCTATTGGCGTCTCACTAGGGGGACTCGAACCACCACTAGTTCAACTGTCTCACTCAACGGGGACTCGAACCACCGCAAGATATTGACCCGTGACAAGAAATCCAACCAACGCCACGTTAACGAGGGGTCCAGTCGGCTACTAGACCCAATGTATACATTCCAACATGCGTTCAACGCACATTGACTCCTTTCCTTTAACTTATCCATTACTTTTCCACGTTCGTTCGTTTAATCACACAAAGGTCATACTCAACACAACACATCCTATAAGTCCGTTGATCAAATGAATAATACCATTTTGGTATTCTCTAAACAAAGCCAAAGGGATCGTTCGATTCAACATGCATAATTCCATAAATAAATAAATGCAAACAAAACGATAAGTAACAATTTGACAATGTCCAGGAAACCCGTACCTGTTGTCGTGGGATAGTTCACTCCTGTCTCTACTTTCCTTCTTACTTCAAGACTCGGACCTAGACCATGTGACACGATCTCTGAATTAATATTTATATATATATTTTTTTATTTAGACAAGTCTGTTGCTGAATTAATTTTTATTAAGTATAAAATCCTAATATCATTCATAAGATTTAAACATAAATATATTTGTTAATGATCAGACAAGTATAATGGAAATTGTTTTCCCACTAGAAATAGGATTAAATTATTGATAGGTTTTTAGAATATACTTCTTTGTAATAAAAATAACTTTAGGGTTATCGGTGAATAAACCCCTAGAGTTATCGGTGAAAAATTACTATCTAATAAAATAGAATATGGAACTCAATTAATTTGATGCACCTCGGTGAAAGTTTAAGAACAATTGAATCTATAAGATCTTAAACAAAACAATTACTATATTATATTATATAATGTAAACCGGACAAATCGTGTAAGTATGAAATTCGGATAGTTGTATCTATAAGAAATTGGTCATCCTTTAATCAACATATGATAATTTCTGACAATTCAAAGTCTCCCGAAAAATAAAGATATTAATCAATCTTTCATTAAATTCACAGAAAATAGAAAATCCATCTTCATGATAGAAATCAAAAAATGAATTCGAAAGTCTGATCATAACCCTAGTTTTCGGATTATATTAGTATAAAAGGAAGATTTGATAATAAATTAAATCTATATAAAAAAATCACTTTAATACTTTGAATTGCAACATAATATTTTTCTAGAAATTCCATCATAAGTCAAAATAACGATTAATCATAATTTTGAATACACGTATATACATATTTTTCAGAAATTATATCAAACAGATAAATATAAAACTTATTTAAATTTACTTCTCAAATATGAATAGATCTAAACTTTGAATATTCTAATTTCTCACGGGAGAATAAATAAAATAAACTATAGGTCTAACCTTTTTGTTTCAGCGAAGAAATGAAGAGAGAATAGTACTGCACAGAATGATCTTAATTGTAATAGTAGTTTCTTTTTTTATAATGGAAAGAGTTGCGGCGGTTAATTTCAAGTAGTTATTTTTTTTTTACTTGGAGAGATGTCATCCTAATCGACGCTTCTAATTTTTGGGCTGCCGAATTTCGGACTACACAAATTCTATTCAAGGTGCCTACTTTGTATTCTTATTAAATTAAGCTATTTGATTAAGGAAAGAAGAAAAATATCTAAATTATTTTAATCGTACCTTAATGTAGTATTTTAATTTAACGTGGCGTTACATGTCCCGACTAACAATAAAGACTAGGGACTATTTAGAATAATATTGCATTCCATTATAAAGTTTTACGATCCAATTCATCGAATTGATGATAAATAAAAGCAATAAATTATTCAAGGAACATTACATTGTTTTATTCATAAAACATAAACATACAAACAAACGTCTAAATTATAAACCTCTGTAGCATAATAATAATCACTAGAGCCAATCACTCATGTATCTAATACCTATAGCTCTAGTATGCATATCATGCTTAGCTTGCGAGAGAGGTTTAGTCAAAGGATCTGCCACATTTGCATCCGTTGCTATCTTGCATATTTTAATATCACCTCTATTCACAATTTCTCGAATAAGGTGAAAACGTCGAAGTATGTGTTTGGACTTTTGGTGTGATCTTGGCTCCTTAGCCTGTGCGATTGCTCCATTATTGTCACAATAGAGATCCACTGGATTTTCAATACTTTTAATCACACCAAGTTCAACAATGAACTTCCTTATCCAAACAGCCTCTTTTGCTGCTTCTGAAGCAGCAATATATTCAGCTTCTGTTGTAGAATCGGCTACTGTCTCCTGCTTGGAACTCTTCCAACTTACAGCTCCTCCATTGAGACAAAATACAAATCCAGATTGCGATCTGAAATCATCTTTGTCAGTTTGGAAGCTTGCATCTGTATAACTAGATACAGCAAGCTCTTCCTCACCTCCATAAACAAGAAATGCATCCTTAGTCTTTCTCAAGTACTTAAGGATATTCTTCACAGCTATCCAATGACCCTCACCTGGATCTGACTGGTATCTGCTTGTGACACTCAAAGTATATGAAACATCGGGACGTGTACAAAGCATAGCATACATGATAGATCCAATTGCCGAAGCATATGGAATCTTACTCATGCGGTCTCACTCATCTTGTGTCGAAGGACACTGATTCTTGCAGAGACCTATGCCACTTGACATAGGTAAAGATCCTCTCTTTGAATCTTGCATGTTGAATCTTTTTAACACCTTGTCAATGTATGTACTTTGGCTCAATCCAATTAGCCTTTTTGATCTATTCCTATAGATCCTTATTTCCAATATGTAATTTGCTTCACCTAAATCTTTCATTGAAAAACTACTTTTCAATGAAGACTTAACTGATTGAAGCAATGGAATATCATTTCCAATCAATAGAATGTCATCCACATACAAGACAAGAAAAACAAGTGCGCTCCCACTAGTCTTTTTATAAACACAAGGTTCTTCTTCGTTCTTGATGAATCCAAATTCCTTGACAACTTCATCAAAACGAATATTCCAACTTCGAGATGCTTGTTTTAATCCATAAATAGATTTTCGAAGTTTGCATACTTTTCTATCATTATTTTGATCGACAAAACCTTCGGGTTGTGTCATGTACACATCCTCGTTCAAGTTTCCATTAAGGAAAGCGGTTTTGACATCCATTTGCCAAATCTCATAATCAAAATATGCGGCAATTGCTAGAAGTATCCTAATTGACTTAAGCATTGCAACTGGTGAAAAAGTTTCATCATAGTCTATCCCATGAATTTGCTTGAAACCTTTTGCCACCAAACGTGCTTTATGAATGTGAACATTCCCATTCATGTCAATTTTCTTCTTAAAAATTCATTTACACTCAATGGTTCTTACACCATTAGGTAAATCAACCAAGTTCCAAACTTGATTATCTTCCATGGATTGCATTTCAGATTTCATAGCCTCAAGCCATTTATCAGAGTCCGAGCTCACCATTGCTTCACGAAACGTCGTAGGCTCATTGTTGTCCAACAACAATATGTCGCGTTGTTCTGATATAAGCAACAAATACCTCTGAGGTATGCGACGTTCCCTATCCGACCTTCGTAATGGTAATGTCTCTTGTATAGGTTCCACAATATCTTGTGATTCCTGATAAGTAGTAGGAGTATCTTCTTGAGTATCTCGAATTTCTTCGAGATGCACATTACTCCCACTAACTCCTTTGGAAAGAAATTCTTTCTCCAAAAAGACACCATTTCGAGCAACAAATACTTTGTTCTCTGCCCTATTATAGAAGAAAAAACCCTTGGTTTGTTTCGGATATCCAACAAAGAAACACTTATCAGATTTAGGTGTGAGCTTATCGGACATCAATCGTTTTACATAAGCCTCACAACCCCAAATCTTTAGAAAAGACATACTAGGACGTTTTCCAGTCCATATCTCAAATGGTGTCTTCTCAACTGTCTTTGTTGGAACCCTATTAAGTGTGAAAGCTGCCGTCTCTAGAGCATATCCCCAAAATGATAATGGAAGATCAACTTGACTCATCATAGAACGAACCATGTCCAACAATGTTCTATTCCTCCTTTCAGACACACCATTCCATTGAGGTGTTCCTGGAGGAGTAAGTTGTGAAACAATTCCAAATTGCTTCAAATGATCACCAAATTCTTGACTCAAATATTCACCTCCTCGATCTGACCGAAGAGCTTTAATTGTCTTGCCAAGTTGATTTTGTACTTCATTCTGAAATTCCTTGAATTTCTCAAATGCTTCTGATTTATGTCTCATTAAATAGACATAACCAAATCTACTAAAATCATCAGTAAATGTGATGAAGTACTGAAAACCACCTCTTGCGACTGAACTAAATGGTCCACATACATCGGAATGTATAAGTACCAATAGGTCATTCGCCCTTTCATTTATTCCAGTGAAAGGTGTTTTAGTCATTTTTCCCAACAAACAAGCTTCGCATATTTCAAGTGATTCCAAATCAAATGAATCTAGAAGTCCTTCTTTATGAAGCTTCTTTATGCGTTTCTCACTTATATGTCCTAAACGACAATGCCATAATAGAGTGGAATTCAAATCATTTGATTTGAGTCTTTTGGTTTGTATGTTATAGACAGGAATATCAAGATCTAGAATATAAAGCCCATTATGTAACGAAGCTTTGCCATAATACATATCATTTAAATAAAAGCAACAGCTACTGTTCTTAAATTTAAATTCAAATCCAAACATATCCAAACAAGAAATAGAGATAATGTTTCTACTTATGGCAGGTACATAATAGCAATTATTTAATTCTAAGATCATCCCGGAAGGTAGAGCCAATGATACAGTGCCTATGGCCAAGGCAGTAACTCGTGCTCCATTGCCGACACGTAGCTGTACCTCTCCTTTATTTAACATTCTACTCTTTGCGAGCACCTGCATATTTGAACAAATATGAGCTCCTGAACCGGTATCTAATACCCATGAATCAGTTTGGTAAGTAGAAATGTTAATTTCTATAACAAAAATACCTGAAGCGAAAGTCCCACTTCCCTTCTTGTTATCTTCCTTGAACTTCTTGCAGTCTCTCTTCCAATGACCGATCTCATTGCAATAGAAGCACTGCGACTCGGCAGCACTAGCTATAGACTTTCCTTTGTTCAAGGTCCCACCCTGAACTTTGCCTTTGCCTTTGCCTTTACCTTTGACTTTGGCCTTTCCTTTGCCTTTCTTTTTGAAGTTCGTTTCCTTCTTAACCAACAGGACATCATTAGGTTTCCTCAGGTTTTGTTCGGCTGTCTTTAGCATTCCATGCAATTCTGTCATTGACTTCTCCAGCCCATTTATGTTAAAATTCAGAATGAATTGATGGTAACTTGAGGGCAAGGACTGGAGAATAATGTCAGTAGCCAACTCTTTACTGAGGGGATAGCCCAAACGGTTCAGATTCTCAATGTATCCCATCATCTTGAGTACATGAGGACTAACCGGGCTTCCTTCTGCCAGTTTGCATTGATATAATGATTTTGATGTCTCATATCTCTCAGTGCGAGCTTGAACTTGAAAAAGTTCACAAAGCTGCACAATTATGTCATAAGCACTCAATTTCTCAAGCTGCTTCTGAAGTTCAGAATTCATTATCGTGAGCATGAGACAAGTAACATCAAGGTCATCATTCACATGCTTATCATAAACTGCTTGTTCTTCGGCAGTAATTTTACCTTCTGCATCAGCCTTTGGTTTTTCAGGAACGGGTTTCTCTAGAACGTATTCCTTTTTCTCTTGCTTGAGAATAATGCGTAAGTTTCTATACCAGTCTAAAAAGTTTGGACCAGTGAGTTTTGCACTATCCTTTTCAATAGCAGATCGCAACGTAAAAGTGGATGTATTTGCCATTATCTACAACAAAATAAATATGCAAAAATTTAGACTTAAGTTTTATGTTTTTAGAAAAACCTTTTAACAAAAAGTTTTACTCCCACTATGTGTTTTAAAAACGATGTCCCATATAAAACCACATAGCGGACCAAGATCCATATTTCACCAAATTCAAGTGAGCTTTGGCATCACTGCTTGAATTTAGTTATTTAGGTAAGCACACCCATGCTAATTACATCTAATATAACTCTTGGTTGTTTGAGGTGACATTCCATGTCCCGGCTCCTCAAACCTATGCCTCAAGGCCCAAAAACGTTTTGATAGCCTAGTTAAGTGAAACCAAATCTCCATATATAAGTATCCAATACTTATATCCTACCTCATTAAGATAACTAACGATACCTTACTTTGGCAAGCCCATCAATTAGCGATCGAAACCTTGATAGGTTAGAGATTTTGGAAAGACATGAAACTTAATTTTTCTTTAAGGGACTTTGTTGTTTATTTTGAAAAACATTCTAAGTAATAAACAATTAAAATAACATGAGCCCATTTCATGAGTGGAATAGTATGATCCATGGCATGATACTCTCCATTGTAAGACTCCACTTGACAATAGCCACCATCCATCCTTCATGTAATCCTTTTTATTCTAACCAAAATAACTACTCTAATGGCAATAAAGAAGATACATAAATGTCCTAATTTTAACGGTTCGCAGACCGCATAAATGAATACACAATAAGTGACATGCAAGTCACTTTTAATTATATAATAAATTAATTCACGGGGCACCATAGGCCGCATTTACATACATCATTCATTCAATACAACATATACACACAAGGCAACGGGATCATACTATTCACATATTCTATTACTGCAAAACAAAGTTAGACATATAATCCAATTCTAAATATGGGCTCATGCATAAAACAATATATACGAGGGGGTTTCCTTACCCCGCTTACAACTTCGGCGGTTCCGCTTAACACTTACTTAAACAATTTCTCTTCAGATTCATAAATCAATCATATAACAGAACCAGTCTAACTGACTCGGTTTCCATCAAACAGAACTTTCAGATTAATTTTAATTAACCTAAAATTCGAATCAATCCAACTGATTCAATTCTGTCAGAACAATCTAATTGATATGATTATTTAATTATTCCTTAACCCTCACATAAAACCGCCAAATTAATTCGTATAATTTTAATCAATCCAATCGATTAAATTGACACGTTAATCTAATTAACAATCAGAAATCCAGAATTAATTCTACACAAGTGGCTCTGATACCACTGTTGTGAATTCGGGCAGGTTATAGTGCAACAATTCGAATCATTTCAATTTTTGTTCACTACCCGAAAACCAGAATCCATGCATAAAATTAATTCCATGATTAAAACAGAGTTTACCACTAGACGCGCAGCGGAAACTTCAAGTCTGGTCTAGCAGTAGCCTTCTTCTTCTTTCCGTCTTCTCCTTTCGTTCTCGTGTCAGATTCGCGCAACAGCCCAGCAGTCACGCCTCTATCAGTATCCACACGAACAGGTTGACAAACTTCTGTAATTCGGTATGCTAGTACCGAATTAACAGCCCCGTCTTTTTCTCTTTCTTTCTCTCTTACGTTTTCTGATGTGTGTGTAATAGAATTTCTGGAACCTATTTAAAACCGAACTTAGCATGTATATTTATAATACTATGCACCTGTTCAATTGCACCAATTCATTGCACCTATTTAGAAAATGTGATCTGATCTGATCAGATCAGATCAGAATAAGAATTTGGGCCTAGCCCATTAAGACCTGATCCATATTAATTATTAATATGGCCCATAATATTCTGACCTATTAGTACATTTCTAACAGTAAATACATACTTAATATATATTTGTACACAAGGGTCTACAAATTTTTACAAAAACTAAAATTGCTAATATCGATCGTTGTTAAGGAGATGCGTGTCATACTAATGTTATCTTGAGACTTTATCGACCAAGAACAGTTAGCCTACCAAACTAATGTTCTATTTTTTTGAAAAAAAAATTCATATAAATTTTTTTAAAAAAACTAAGAATAAAATTAAGAGTTTGAAATTGTACATATTTAAACTAAAAAAAATTGCATCCATGATCCAAGAATTATAAACTCGTTCGCATTCATTGTATTGTAAATTTGCAAATATGCAACAACACAATATAACGTATTACGTTTGGGAACCAAAAATGTGGTTCATCTCTATTAGATTATTAAAAAAAAAAAAGAGTTTGTGCATACTATACGTCAAACAGGTTTATATTTTTTTTGTTCTTAAGACACAACTAGAAAATGAGAGAAGGTTTAAACAGAGTAGTTTTAAATTCATCCACAGAACACGCTATACAGGTGATAGAGTCAAAACAATAAGGTTTAGGATTTAGAGTTTAGGATTATAATATGCTGCTTCTAAGGTAGCATACATACTAGTATAAAAGAAGAAATCCTGATCGTTCTCGTTGAATCACGCGTTCTATATTAAGTAGCACAGTTTTTAGTATCCTCCAAAATTTTGAGCAGATCCCAAATGTTATTCTCAATTATGTTCGAAAGAAAGTGGAATTAAAAGCTTTCTGTGGCATTGCAATGAGTGTATTGCATGTAGTAGGTCATGCGAGTTATGTTGTTTGTGACAAATGAATTATTCGGGTTCAGTTCGGCGATGTCAAAAATTTGTGAGTCGGGAATAATTCGGGTATAATTCGGAAATGATTCGGAATTATCCGGATCAAAGATCTCAGTCTTACAAGGGAGCAAAAAAAAGAAAAAAAAGTTATAAGAAAAATTCAGGAGAACTTCGTGAATAATTCGGAATATTCGGAAAAATTTTGCGAATTATTCGCAAATAATTCGGCCAAAGTTCAGTCAACCGAATAATTCAGCGTTCGGTTCGGCATCACAAAAAACGAATAATTCGCGAATCTTGTGACTATGGTACTTTATAATCTAGTTAATTGTTTAAAGAATTCCATGAAATTTTTTATGATGTTTTCTTAATGGGAAATTGGGAATTGCATAATTTCCATCATAATGTTTGGAACTTTTATCGTGCTCTGTATTTTTTTTTATCCATTGTGTCAACAGCTCTCATGTATATTATGGTGCTTGTTGTCAGCTCTGTGCGTGATTTGCCATCTTCTGTTATCTTGTTATGTTTTAAGTTTGATTTTGATTGTGTTAAAAATATAAAGACTTTTGTATGTTATTAATTAGTTCATGTGATTGCTTGTAGTTTATTTTTATTTGATATGTTGCTTTGAAAAAGACTTGGTTCATGTGCGTAGGCCTTTTAGTCAGTCATTTATTGGGCCATGGTATGTTATATATTGGGCTGTTTAGTCTATCAAATCGACCGATTAATCCGTTATATGCTTTGTTTTGTCTTGTTTGAACTTTTTCTAAATGACAATTTCAGTAAACTTTATTAATTAATTATGAAACTAAGTTAAAATAAGTTGAATGGGTTAAATTAATTATTTTTAAAAGAATATGAATATATGTACATAATTTTAATGAAATACAAAATTGCTCATAAAATTTCAATTAATCGACCTCATACCGATTAATCGCTTAGCGGTACTTCATTCGTTTGAAGAGTACATGTTGTTATTTACAACACTGGTTGTCACAATTTTTCTTTTCTTATAATATTTGGTGGTGGGTGATATTTTCTAGATTGTAATTAATTACATGCGAAAATGTAATTCCTTTATTTTATGGTAGATAATATTTGTTTCCTATGTTAAATATATTATTACATTGTTTTGAAGAAGAAGATAATTCAATTTACAGACTCTATAAGGGAAAATGTTATATCTAGAAGGGTATATAGCAAAAAAAAAAAATTAAAAAGGGGAAAAAAATTGCAAGTGTATTTAGGGAATTCAATTTAAAACAATATCGGAAAGGTTCTCAATTCTCAAAACGTCTGTAGACCATATTTAATGTTTTGGTTCATCTAAAAAATTCAAGCATCATAACAATAAATGTTACCAAATTTAAAATTAACAAAAGAGATTATGTACATTCAACTATTTAATTAATTGAAATTTAAAACATTACATAATTAAAAGGAAAAATAAGGTGCAAACCACAAAAGTAGAGAATAAAGTAGGTATAATATGCTGCTACTAATTAGGTGGCATAATAGAAGAAATTCTGATCGTTTTCGTGATTCGTTCTGCATCTACATTCATATGCTGACTATCTTCCGAAAAATAGGGATATAGATCTGCTGTTATTCCAAAGGGATCACAGGATCCTGTTATTCTTATCACAACTGTTCAAAGTTTTTCATACACGAATTTCAAGAAGAAAAAAAATTCGTGCCGAATCAATAAAGGTCAATGGCTGAGATCGAAATAACAAAGTCCTGTGATATCTTTGGAATAACAGCATATTTATTTCCGAAAAATAGAGCAGATCCCATATGTTATTCTTTACTCTTTAGTAACTTTTCGGAAGAAAGTGGAATCACAATATCTTCTGTGGTATTGCAGTAGTGCATTTTGGGGGTGAAAACGGAGCGGATACGGAGTGGATAGTGGTAAAATCATATCCATATCTACGTTTTAAAGAGCGGATATGAATACGGATACGGATAGTAAACGGATGTCAAAATGTAAAATCAAATCCACCTTAAACGGATATGGATACGAAGCGGATAATCTACGAATACGGATTCGAATACAGATACAAGATGAACAATTGTCGAATAATTGAGTTATATGAACTTTAAGATATAATTAATAATTAATAAATTTTAAATATGAAAATAAATTAATAATTGCAAGTTGATAGAGAGATTGATTTTGGAAAGATGGGAGATATAAGAAATTCTATTAATATAATATATAAACAAAATAAAGAAGTAGTAACAATAGATAGTGTGGTGTAGTAGTTTGTAGCTTAGTTGTTTAGAGACATGACATGGGTTCGAATTCTCTTGCAGGCAAAATAATTTCTTTTATACTAATGGGTCCGAAAAAAATTATTGGGTTTCGGATGGGTCCGGATATCCACTCAGTTTAGATATTAGTATCCGTATCCGAATTCGAAATTTCTGTGAGTAATTGATAACTATCTGAATCCGTATCCGTTTAAATGCGGATTCGGATAACAAACAGATTCGGAGCGGATATCCGTCCGGATATCCACATCCGTTTACAGCCCTAAGTGCATTGCATATAATAGGTCAATTTTATATTTTAATACATAGTGAAAAGATTTGTGTTTTATTCGCGTTTAATTTGCGAATAAAACATCTTTTTGGTGTTTTCGAATCGAACGGCGAATTATTCAGTTCACCGAACCTTTGATCAAATAAAACACAAATAAAATACCAATTTTCCAAATTTTACGAATTATTCGTAAATAAAACACTAAAAAACGCGAAATTTCATTCGGGCAAAATATGGTGAAAGATTCATTTTCGTTCGGGCGAAATTTCTCGTCGCTTGGCAGTGGACCCCACCACGTGGGTTAGGCTGAGGCACAGTTTTTGAATTTTGAAAGGCTGAGATCTTCGGTATGGCTGAAGCACAATGAGAAATTCCACCACGTGGTGGGATCCTATTCAGTTTGAAATTCATATCATATATTCACATGAGCTAACAGAAAATTTGAGTTTACGTACGAACCGTCCGATCTGCTTTGACATTAATATTGATGGTGGGCCTTTTTCCTCTCATTCCAACTTGCAATACAAATTGGGTTCTGTCCTTGACTCGATGTAGAAAAGTAGTCAAGGACGGACTTGATTTATAGGTTATGTTGGTTGGTTTAATCGCTGAATTTGAAATTTACACATGAGTATTAAGTTCTAAGTTGATCAAATATTACTCGCCTACACAATGCAGATCTTAATGTTGTTAAAATAAATTTTGCATGATTTTTTTTAAGAAAAATGTGATAATCATGAGTATCATATAAATCGCATGAATCGAACAATTAAAACAAACAAGTAGATGATATCTAAATCAATGTAGCAATCTTTTACTATTGAATGGTTATCTTTGATTTTTTTATTCAAAAAAACAATAGTATATTAGATGTTGGAGACAATCAAATTATATCTAGTTAAAAAAATCAAAATTTTTCCTTTTCTTCCTTATATAATGGATAATTAAAAGTGGAAATTGAACTAGGTAATGTGCAATATATATGCTGATAGGCAGTACACCCTCTTATTTTTAATTAAAGTTTTTTTGTAGAATCATTTTGCAACTTGAATCTGACTCATTTATTATGCATTTTGTAACTTTGAATGTAACTTATTTATCCACGACGGTAAGTTTAGATTTTACTTTTAAACATTTATATATGATTACTTTTGCATACATGGAATTGTAAAAAAAAAAATGAACAAATTAATTTCAATCGGAATAAGAGGTTCTATTTCCTAAAAAAACTTTTCTCTTCGGTGAAAAAAAAGAGTATTCTTAGTTTCATTTTTTTAATTTATGTAGGTGATTTATAATTTAACAGTGGGTGGCTACCGAATCAAGAGTATAAAGTAAAAGATAATTAGCATTAGTCATGCTAAGAGGACCGTGGACCTGGCAGAAACGGTGGATCAAAACGATGCTGTATCATGCGATACAGCGAAGTATCGAACGTTCCAACGCCCGTGTGAGGGGTAGGAACAGACCACTGGTCAAACCACCAGAGTACAATGTGACTTATCATCATTTCTACTCATATATCTAGCTAAATTAATTAATTATTTAAGATTTTTTATATTTCATAACTCTCTAATGTTATATTTTAAATAAGTATATCTTAAATAGAAATAATATTTTTGTTAATAGTTCTATATTTTAATATGGCAAATTCTTCTATGGACATAAGGACCTATTTGTAAAATGAATATATTTTCATTTTCAAAGTTCAAACAGTTGATCCGACCGTTCAACATTATCTCCATATTAAAATGTACTTGGAGGTCAAATTTTACATTTTTTTGAATTTTTTTACTATTTATTAAGTATTTTACAAAATTCAATGGTCTAAATTTGACTAGTTTTTGTAAAAACTTAATAAATAGTAAAAAAATAAAAAAAAAGTAAAATTTGACCTCCAAGTACATTAATATGGAGATAATGTTGAACGGTCGGATCAACTGTTTGAACTTTCAAAATAAAAATATGTTCATTTTACAAATAGGTCCTTATGTCCATAGAAGCATCACTCTACACATTTCTTTATTTGATGGTCGATAATAATTTTTTTTTCTATGTTAAATATATTATTGCATGTTTCAAAGAAGGAGATAATTCCATTTATTGACTCTCTATGGAAAAATATTATATCTATAAAAGCTAAGTGTATTTAGGGAGATTAAAAAGGTTCTCAAAACGTTTGTAGAATATATTTAATCATTCTGTTCATCTAAATGAGAAGCATTACAAAATTTAAACTTAACAAAAAGGACTATATACATTCAAATATTTAATTCATTGAATATTCATAATTATACATAATTGAGGAAAAGTAGAGAATAAAGTATAATAAGTATAATATGCTGCTACTAAGGTCACATAACAGAAGAAATTCTGATCGTTATTGTTGAATCACACGTTCTACATCTAGTTTCACAAGCTGACTATCCTCCGAAAAATCCAGCAGATCCCAGATGTTATTTATTTATTTTGATGAAAATCCCTGATGTTATTTTTAGTTACTTCTCGGAAGAAAGTGGAATCACGATATTTTCTGTGACATTGCAGTAAGTGCATTGCATATAGTAGATCAATTTTTTAGTTTAGACTTTAGTGCATAGTGACAAATGAATTATTTGGGTTCGGTTCAGTGAGGTCAAAAATTCGTGATTCGGAAATAATTCGAGTAATTCGGGAATGATTCGGAATTATCCGGATTAGAGATCTCAATCCTATAAGGAAACAAAAAAAAATGTTATGGGAAAGTTTCGGCAAAAATTCGCGAATAATTCATAAAATTCAGAAAAAGTTCATAAAATTTGCAAATTATTCAGGAATAATTCAGTCAAAGTTCAGTCAACCGAATAATTCAGCATTCGGTTCGTCATCACCAAAAAAACTAATTATTTGCGAATAATTTACAAATAATTTGTAAATCTTGTAACTATGCTTTAGTGTAGCATGCAGCATAACCACGTGGATCTAGCACTACCAGCACATCATTAAAAAAAAAAAACAAATCTAAGTATTTACAATCCTGGAGCTAATGGAAAGATTAATTTTGGTTGCTTTTCTTCAGTACATTTGATTAGAGGGCTGTGAATCCATCCAGACCAGTGTTATAAAAAATGGTCATTTAGACTAATAATTGGTCAATTAGTTGTTAACGACAATTAAACTGTTACGAATTTTTCCGACTAATTAACCGATTATTTTTATTAAAATCAATTATTTCCAATTATTTTTAGACAAACACATACTGTTACTTATAACACTGATCCAGACCTATCAAATGAACTCGGACAAAAATATGGGGCACGGAACCTGAGGGAATCGAAAATATTAATGGTGGGCCTTTTTCCTCCCAATCCAACGTGCAATACAAATTGGGTTGATGGGTTCTGTACTTCTGTCCTTAACTCAATGTACTTCTGTCCTTGACTCAATGTAGCGACGTAGACAAGGAGGGACTTGATTTATAGGTTAATGTTGGTTGGTTTAATTGCTAAATATGAAATTGATACCTATAGATGAGTATTAGATCATAAGTTGATCTAATATTACTTGCCTACACACAATTCAAAAATCATCCAGACTTTTGGAGCAAATATTCAATTAATATTGGGTTATAGTTTAACAAGCATCATTTTTTTTATTACTCTCATCAAATTAATTGAACTTGTATCTGTTCATATTTAAAAATATCTTGTGAAATATTAATAAATTCAATTTTAAAAAAATCATAATTGATCAATTTATAAGACTAAGAGCATTTACATCACGGTTACTATTAGAGTTTCTAATATGATATGACAGTTTCTGATACAGTTTCAGGGATGTGCGAGAGTTTCTTATTTAAAACTATGTAGTAAAGTTTCTTATTAAGAAACTGTTTATAAACTCTATGATGACTAAATGATTGGCTCAAATTATTTCTGTTTTTTAATTTGTTACTGACGTGATTTAATAAAAACTCTAAAATTAATTTCAGAGATGTGAGAGTTAGAAACTTTAGAAAACTTAATTTCTAAAATGAAGTTAACAATTACTTAGAAACTCATTTGAGTTGCTGGAATGTAGATACTTTAACAAGTTTATTTATTGTCATGGCAATTAAAAGATTAAGGATTCATTAATTATTACGAATTAATATAACGAAATCTGAAAAATGAAATGTAAAATTATTCATTTTTAACTCATATATATATGTATAATATAATGAAAATTAATCTAAGATGTTATCAAATTGGTTGAAATTTCTATCTATCTGTATTCTGTAGTAAACAGTATTTGAGAGAATATTTAATAACGTTCAATTATCTGAAAATTCATCCGGAATCAATTTATAATATTACGTACCCTTTCTGTTAATTTTTTCATTTCTTATGTATTAAAAACAATGAAAACCCGTTATTAAAGTTAGTATTAAAAATTTATCAATTTATTACAACTCTTTCGAATAAGGTGAAAGTTGATGTCTTCATAATAACTTGGTCTTCTTACCATTTCATGTTGAAACTTTCACATTGAGCCTCAAAGTGAATTTTGTTATATAATGTTCATTCTTTCTGATTTTAATGGTGAAAGTTAAACTATTCAATTATTTTCTTGTAGGGGTGAAAACGGTATAGATAATATCCGATCTGTATTCGATCCGTATTCGAAAAATTAGATGTGGATATTCGATATCTAAATATCCGTGTAGATATGGATACTGATATGGTTTTACGTTTCAATTATCCGTATCTGAATAGTAGATATATATCATATATTTTAATATATTATATATTTTAATATATTATGAAAAATATTGTTATTCACCATTACAACTAGATAAATATTATGAACTTTGGTATGTTTTAATATTATTTTAATAAATATCTGATCCAATCCGTATCCGTATCTGTATTTGACTGATATTTGATCCGTATCCGTATCTATATTTGACTAATATTTGATCCGT
Organism: Carex kokanica; assembly: GCA_025461125.1. NCBI lineage: Eukaryota > Viridiplantae > Streptophyta > Magnoliopsida > Poales > Cyperaceae > Carex > Carex kokanica. Next base: position 142,635 of record JAJGRX010000564.1, read on the forward strand.
ATCCGTATCTGTATTTGACTAATATCCAATCTGTATCCGTATTCAGAAAATTAAAAAGGAATATAGATATAGTTTTACCACTATCCGCTCCGTTTTCACCCCTAAAATTCAGCAGACATGTATAATTACTTAAAAAAAACCTCCTCATTCTAATTGCTAAAATGCCAAACCATCAACAACACCTTTTCAGATAATAATTAAGGCAGAGATTAATATTTGACTTTGCTAGTTGCTACTCTCAAATACAGAGGAAAAATAATACTAAAGAAATAAGCAAGCACTAAAACACCTTATTACATTCCTCATAAGTTAAAACTAGGCAGCAAATTAGTAGGTTAGCAAGCACTTCTTGCCTTGAATTCGCCTAGTGCCCAAAAAAAAAGGAAAAGGAAAAGAAAAAAAGAGAGTAATAGCAAGTACTATATATATATCATCTATGGCAGTTTCGAACTAACAGCCCCCACCGCCACCACAGCCGCCACCACCACAACCGCCACCGCCACCACAGCCACCACCGCCACCCCCAGTACTACCATAAAAAAGAACCGAATTAGTTCCTCCAGTAGCTCCACCTTTACTGCCACCAGTACTGCTCCGTTTTCTGGTATTTTTATTTTTCTGAGACGATTTGTTCTTGAACTGATGATCTGCACATGCAAAAACGGCAACGATCACTATGGTAATTGTTGCTGCAACCAAATAAAGCACAACCAGGTGTGGGTGCAATATGGAGATCATTTCCATGGTGGTTTGAATCAATACTCTAGCCATCTCTATTGATATGTATGTTAAAATTTTAGTTTGAGGTTGTATACGGACTTATATTACACACTACAACTAAATTAAGGCTTCTATAGTATGCTGATTATTTTGAATCCTATATTTATAAACATGCATTTATTTTGATATTTTTCTGTAAATATATGGACCAGGGGGTGGATTTGGTGTGTAATTTTTGCTATTTTTAATAAAATGTTATAATTTATTCTCCTATTAATGAAGTAATTATTTAATTAAGACAAGAAATATATTTCGTTCTAAATATATCTTATTGAATATTATTTTTATTAAATTCAGCTTCCACTATAGTAAATTTCTGATTTCACCTCTGCATATGAAAATTAAACCGGTACCAAAAACTATTCAAAATAGTAAAATAGTAGAATAAACATTTTTTTAAAGAGAAAAAACAACATTTGTTGGAAGCTTAGTTAATTAAGATAAGTCTTAAGTTAATTCTTCCTTCCAAAGCATGTCTTACTTAATTTGAAGAAGCAAATTTGTTAAGTGTTAATGTGAACTAATTATGTAATTATTATATGTGATTATTAAGAATTGAACTGAAAGATGGGCCATAACTTTGAACTTTTTGTTTATCATTAATTCATTGACTATTTTGGGTGTTCCAACGTCAATTAAAAAATGTTGATTTTAAAATTTTTAGTATCACCATAAAATATTCTAGCAATTATTCATTGAATCATTTTTATTTTTATTTTTAACATAGCAGAGATAAACTATAATTTAGAACATACCACAATGTTACTTCAGCAAATTATCACAATGATACAGCCGGTTCTTCGTAATTGAAGATCAACCTACGTGTTAGATGACTTAATTATGCAAATCATATAGAAACTTGATTTTTTTTTTCTGATGTTAGTTTTCTTAAAAAAAGGAGATTAATATCATTGTGATTTAATGTTAGTTTTCTTAATATAATTTGAATGATAAAAATAATTACGAAAAAAAATGGTATAGCACAAAATTTGCTTCTTCTGTTTTATTTTTATTTTTATTGAAATATCTTTTAAAATGATATTTAAGCTCCTTCGTATCTAAATATCGAATCTGTTAGACGAGAATACCATGACTAATTTTTCCAGCAACACCAATTAATATGTTCGTAATATGTACGAGAATCAGTGTTTTAAAATGCAGCCGCATGGACCACATATGCTTATGCAGTCGGCAGCCGTGCTCAGAACGTCATGCAGTCCCTCTCATGCAGTTTTGAATATGCGACTGCATATGTGGACCGCATATGCTGATATACGGGTGCAAAATTTAATATGCGTTATATGGATCCAACCCAAAATCTTAAATTTAATATGCATTATGCGGCTTTATAATTGTTGTATACAGAATTTGTTGTTTATACGGAAAGCAGATTTAATTATAATTGTGAAGCAGCAAGCATGTTTGATTATTATGCAAAAATTTATTTATTTTTCACATACAATAAGACACACTTCATACTATTTATGTGGAAATAAATTCAAATACATGCATATGATATATATGAATTCTCATTTTTAAATCCGCATATATAAATCCGTATTAAAATCTGCATATGCGGTACGCAATAGCCTTCTAAACAAAACCGCATTTTAAAACATTGACGAGAATACATGTTGGGATAATAGAACTAGTGAGGCCGCAATTATGGTGCTCGATAAAATGCCTAAGCTGGAATGTGTACTAATGCGGTGATGTATAACATTCTTATAGATGGGTTGTGCACGAAAGGTGACATTGAGAAAGCTATGGATTTTCTACATGTCATGATGGAGTTCAGATTCAGTGGAGTATCCTACCATGTAGAATGAGGGATCTACACCGTCTGGTGCGAATCTTAAAGACTCCTGTGCATCTACTGCTGGTAAAAAAAAGATTCAGTTGATGTCCGATCTGGATCGTTCGACTCCAGTAGGGATTCATGCCTACAATTAAAATTATAAATCGAGTGTACGAATCTCAACACGGATTGAACTACTTAGACCAACCATCAGATCAAGATCGGATGTCCATCAAACCTGCTTCGCTCACTATTAAGCAGTGTTGTAAATAACGGTATGTGCTCGTCGGGCGGACATGGTACTGCCAAGCGATTAATCGGAAATAATCGGAAATAATCGGCCATAATTAGAAATAATTGGCTAACTAGTCGGGAAATCTCATGACGGTTTGGTTACAGTTAACGACTAATCAGCCGATTAATCGGTCCATTTTTTACAACACTGCTATTAAGAATCATGAGTTCATAACCACCTGATTATAGAGTACAATTGCATGTGTCAAGTAATTGCAAATGACGCGCCAAAACAACAAACTACATTATGCAACTTGGAGGTTCATTTCCTTTTATTAGCGTTGCTGTTTTAACCCCTTCTCATTTTTGCTCCCTTCATTTGAAACGCCAACAAATTTTGCAAACCACCATAAACCAAAATACATAAATTTAGCTTCCATTCAGAGAAATGTTAAGTTGTGTTTATTCCAGCATAGCCTGAAAGGATGGCAGGCCCCAACTGGAGCAGTGTTCTCTTCCTTATCTGCTCCTTCCTTTCTGTCCTGTTGGTCGGAACGGCCACTGCTAATTTTACAGATGAGGAGTACTGGAAGCAGAGGGAAGAGATTTCACGTGCCCGGAACTTGGCCGCTTATGAACCTGACCCCGAGGTAGCTACCGACCACTTTAACAGAGCTGTGCATGAGTAAGCATATTTACTTATTTAGTTATACTGTGAATATTATGATCAATATAAATTATGTTATGTAAATATGTAATCAAATTGATGAATTTTTTAGTTTTTCTAGTTTTTTGGCATACATGACATACAGTAGTCTTGGAAATAAACAAATTTTGTGAATGAATAACTTATGACATAAAATCAAATTAACAGTTCGAATTTGTTGATTGAGTTTTATATTTCTGAGTATTAATGCAGAAGAGGATTTGCAACAACTTACGGCACTAAATTAGAAATACCAAGAAGGAACTTGAATCTAAAACTAAAGTATTGGAATATTAACATTTTTCACCTTCGAACCATCAAACAAATCGGATAACAACTCTTCTTCCATCCTATACAGAGCCCTTGACAATAACAGCACTAGGCGGGTATTGCGTCAATGGCGTGGTCGTGTATGGGCCACCAAGTGCACTGCCACCAACCCTATTGACCGTTGCTGGCGGTGCAGAAAGAATTGGATCCGTGAACGCAAGCGTCTAGTCAAGTGCGTCAAGGGTTTTGCCCGGGGCACCACCGGTGGTGCTGCAGGACGGTACTACGTCGTCACCGACCCCTCAGATAATGACTTGGTCAAACCTAAACCTGGTACACTCCGCCATGCAGTCGTGCAAGACAAACCACTATGGATTATTTTTGCACGCGACATGGTCATTACCCTTCGTGAAGAGCTCATAGTCAACAGCCACAAAACCATCGACGGGCGTGGCGCTAGGGTTCACATTGCGTATGGTGCGCAGATCACAATCCAGAATGTGCATAACATTATCATACATAATGTAAAAATACATAATATCACTAATTCCTGGGGCGGTATGGTAAGAGACTCCTTGAGTCATTTTGGGCTGAGAACTGCTAGTGATGGGGATGGCATATCCATCCTTGGATCAAGTAAAATTTGGATAGATCATGTCTCCATGTGGAACTGCAAGGATGGTCTCATTGATGTCATTCAAGGCTCTACTGCCATCACCATCTCCAATAGCCACTTCACAAAACATGATCATGTCAGTTACCACCAAATTTACATTTTCACCCCCACATTAATAGAAAAAGATAAAATTAACAACATTCGGAAAGTTCTCTACTAGAAAGTTTAAAAGGCTTCCATCGACATTAAGTGATTTCATTCAATATCGATATCCTGATCCAGAAGATAATAGATTTTCTATGTTTATAACAGGCGCAACCTTGTTTAATTTGCATTAATTAGATATTAAAAATATATATATCTTCCAAAAAGTTATTAGAAATAGTTCAAACTATTAGTGTGAAAATAATTGCAACTAATATATGGATATTCTAGGTGATGCTTTTTGGGGCAAGCAATTCGTATGAGGATGACAAAATCATGCAAATTACAGTAGCATTCAACCACTTTGGAAAGGGACTGGTGCAAAGGATGCCAAGGTTTGGATTCTAATTAAATCCTCTACATGTATATTACAAATTTTTCATAAAATTTTATATAAATTTAGTCAGAACAGAGTTCAATTTTTCCCTTTCAGACGAGGCATTAATTTTTATTACATGTATAGCATAAAATTTGGGTCATTAACTTTCCTGTGAAAAATATTAATGTTTATCAATTTCTTTTTACACTGGACCTGGAAAATACCAGTTTAATGTTTTCATCAATATAGAAATTCTGAATTCACTTGTAATTCTTTGCTCTAGGTGCCGATTTGGATTCTTCCATGTGGTGAATAACGATTACACTCATTGGGAGATGTACGCCATCGGTGGCAACATGAACCCCACAATCATCAGCCAGGGCAACCGTTACATCGCACCTCCCAATATGTTTGCTAAGGAGGTCACTAAAAGAGAATACACATTACAGAGTGAGTGGCAGGACTGGGTCTGGAAATCAGAGGGAGACTTAATGAGGAACGGCGCTTTCTTTATTAAATCCGGCGGGAAGTCTGAGATGGCGTACAGCAGAAAGGGCTTCATTAAGGCTAAACCAGGCACCTATGTCAAACGCCTAACACGCTTTTCTGGGGCGCTTAGTTGCAAGAGAAATCAGATGTGCTAATTGTACTACATTTTTCCTTTTAAATGGAACTTGTGTGGATCTTTTATATATATATGAACTTTCAAGGAACAAATTATTTGGTATTATGTACTGTTGTGAATATTTCTTTGTTTTGGCTGTTACATATTATCACCCTGGGAATAGTGAACTGAAAAAGAACACAGAATTAATGTCTTAAGTCGATTAGTAGTGTATTAATTATAGAAATTGAAAGCAAGTACAATTTACGGTGATATGACCCTCAATTAAACTATTTAATTTGGATTGTTGGATTGATGTCCATACCTCTTTATTTTGCTTTCCTCGACGCGCACCTCAATCCTATGAGCTAGTTATGCAGAGTGGAAAGAAGCAATCTCTGGAGAACGACTTGTACACCGGAAGTTGTACTATTTATTCAACTGGTGGCAAGCCGAAATAGAATCAATATCTTCACAGGTACCGTAGAATATTGTCTTAACTTTATGATTTGAGATTTACTCTCAGATGATTTGGATTCGGGCTAGCGCAGGGCAGTATTATTACACTTTGAGATTCGTGCTGAGTTAAAAACAACGGTCTGGATCCACTAATTGTAAAAGATTCCCTTTTCAAGTACCTGGGAGGATGTGAATTCGCCGAAATAAGTATATTCTAATGTTTAATTTTATTTGGTTTAAACAGAATTAAAAATTTTATTGATAAAACTGTTAAAATTGTTTGGTTAATTTAATGCAGTTGAGTGACTGAGGGGGGGGGGGCCCGTTTGATGGCCTTGACATACGAAGAAGGCCTAGTATCTACAGTGGTAGAAGCCCCCTGATAAATGGGCCTAGATGAGATAGAGCCCAGCATGACAGGAGGAAAAAGGCCTGACAGATCCTTCAAAGACCAATAATTCGGTTCTAGTCTTAATGGAATACAATTATTTTGAGAGTGCCTAACTGTGATTCGTCTGCATTCACAAAATATCTAAATGCATGATTCGTGCTTTCTCATTCATTATCTTCATTTCTAATTAAGCTAGTAAGTGGAGGTTTTTTTATGTATGTATATACCTTCACTTTTGAACTTAAAATAAAAAGAAAACATTTATGTGCTGTACGTCAATGCATATGTTTAGATATTGCTGTGCACCCATGTTAAAAAAAAATGTATAAAACTGTCAAATATCTTACAAGGAAGATATTTTCCATAATTCAGCGGTTAAGTCTTTACGTTCTCTCATCTTGCTTATTATCTCTGTTTTTTAATATTGGTCATAGCATATGGATAAGCGCATTAAGATTGCAGCTGATACCTGGCTCCCACATGATTTTGATGCTATTCCTTTACGGGTATGGGACCCGAAAGACCACCAAGTGATCCTCTACTAGGGCGAAGCTGAGGAAGAATCTCCAACAGGCTTACTTGAGGGGGAGGTCTGGTGCAGTGCCAGCAGCTTGAGGATGACCACATACTCTTTTTGTGCAGCCTCAGTAGTTGACTTAGTATTAGTGTTGATATATTTTTCCATTTCTATATTTTGGTGGTTATTAAAAAGACGAACTTATGTGTTTTGTTATGTTATGGGTTATGCTTTGTGCGGTGGTTACAGTGGATACAAAATAGTTCTATGTAATTAAATCTTCTCTGTTTCATATATGAAACATGTACTTGGTTACCTTTTATAAAAATAAAAAATAAAAAATAAAAAATAATAGTATAATTTATTTGATAAATGAAATAATAATAAAAAAATATCCAGCATTCCTATATAGCTTGCCATATTGTCGGCCACACACCTTCAATCATGACCACAATGCAATATTGCAAAATCTCTTTTGAACCACAAATACTTGATCTTTTCGACCATTTTACGCTCTTGTGTTGATTGTGCGCCTGTGGAAGACGTCAAGCGTTGGGGCTTCTTGGACCACGGCCCACAAACCGTGTCCAGTGTGAACCTACAGATTAGAACCTTCATTTTGGGTAGATTAGTCAAATATTATCTTGTCATGATTCATGAACTTGGGGCTTTTCGGGTAATGTACAGTGACACTCAGGTCAAGTCTCCACATTTCGCTTTCTTTGACTTTTCAGTAAAACTCGTCCTTAATTATTTCCTTCACTATTTCCTTCACTATTTGTTGCTCATTGGTCTATAAAAGCCATTCTCTTGAGAGTTGAGATTCAAAAGCCAAAAACCAATCCGCTCTGAAATCAAGTATCAGGCAAAGCTGCTCGCTTTGATCTCGCCTCTCCTGCAACCAATTGTGAATTGTATGTGTTTCTCTTGTTTTCTTGAATAACTAATTTGCAATTACGTACTATATCGGTTTATATTTACTTACCAATTATATCTATATATATAATTCTGTCTTTGCTTAATTAGTTTCAATAAATAATTAAATACCATGCATGCTTCCTGATCACGAGTTGGAAGAAATTGAATCCGTCTTGGATTTCTGTTCTCCTTTGATTGTAATTAACTTCTAATTTCTTAGGGTTCTAATTAATTTTTAATCGTTCTAAATTATCTTAAAATAGTTATAATTGTCGCCTAATTGGTTGTTTGAAAATTAGAACTGTAGGATTTGGTCACATAAATCATAGTATCCTAAGTAAGAAGTTTAAGTTCATAATGAACCTTAAATTCGAAAAACTAAATAAATTATATTTTAACATATTTGCTTAAAATTTTCACTTATATTATTTGTAAACTTGAGGACTAAACTAAAAAAATCTCATATCCCTTTAATTAATCCTAAAAGCGGCAAGTGAAGCGCAATAAAGCATCACTCCTTTTTTCTTCTTTGATAACGGAAAAAAAAATATTTAAGCCCAAAGGTAGTGGTGTCAAAGTTAGATATGAGTAAAATCTTTTTTTGTTACCTTATCGGGTATGAGTACGGATATGGGTAATAAATTTTTTCCATTAGCGAAATAGATAAAGGTACAGGTAAAGATAATTTTGTATCCGTTACTCTATAGGGTAATTATATTATAATGTTTGAGCAATAATTAGTGATGGTGAAATTTAGTTGCATGATATTTTATATGATAATGTTTGAGTAATAATTATAGATGTACTTTTGTTATTTAGTGTATTTTTTACTATAAGAAAAATGTTAAACATATTACTTTTATTTGCATGTCTTGTTATTTAGTTGAATAATTGATTTTTTCCGAAGAGATATTCGTGTTTTTGAATTCTCTTTCTTTATAAAAAAAACAATTTAGTTGGAATTGATTGCACCCTACCCGTAATTGTGTATGTCTTGTTATTTAGTTAAACATTTTTTTTATTTGTAATGTATTTGTATATGTGTGAAATGAATGATTTTTTATATTCTATTTGTAAAAAATAAAACAACTAATTATTATATTAGTATTATTCATTATTCATCCTTTATTGTTTCATTATCCGATAATTTTAACAGGTAAGGGTAGAGTAAGATCAATTTTAAACAGATAAAAGTAAGGTATGGATAAAATCAATTTAGTAGATATGAATATGAAAATACTTACACCCTATCCGTATCGTACCCATTAATTGACACTCCTAACCAAAGGGTGCACTATGTGTAGAACACAATCTCTTCATATAAGAAAATTGAACAAAATCTTTATTTGATTATTTTTCCATCTTCCAATAATCCTTCAATTAATTGAAAAGCTGGATATTTTATTATCAGTTGTTTTCATGGTCGTGCCTAAGAAGCTACAACTCTGAATTATCTTGGTTACAGCTTCAAGTCTTGCATGATAGAGATGTAATACGTTTTAAGAACAATGTTCAACACAATCCAGAAATATAATATTGTTGCAGTTTAATTTATTTTAAATAATTTGTTAACCATCCCAATTTTCTGAATTTTTATTCCAATAGTTCACTCGAGTATTACTTAATAACCTCTATTTTTTACCCATTTTAATTTGCCCTAATTCTCAAAGATGACCTCGTGTATTTGACTCCTGTCAGCCTGAGCTCCTTGATTTATTATAAACCACATGCATACATAAGATCAGTGTTGTAAAAAACAGCCATTTAGGCCGATTAATTGGCCAATTAGTCGTTGGCGGCAACCAAACTGTCACGGAATTTCTTGATTAATCGGCTGATTATTTTTTATTGTGGCCGATTATTTCTAATTATTTCCGATTAATCGCTTGACAGTACCCTGTGCGTCTGATGAGCGCATACCATTATTTACAACACTGCATAAGATATTACAACAAACGAGAATGAAGAAATTTTTTTTTTATTTAAAAATAATGATCATGATGGGATAGAACATTTCACAATCAGTAGTGATTCGTCTGAATCCTGAACACTACCAGCACTATATCATTTATGTATTGGATATGAATAAATCATAATCCTGAGTTACTTCACTAAATATGCAGATTACAAGGGTTATCATGTCTAACTCTGTTGGGGGAAGTGATCCTCTGGAGGGAAGCATATCAAAAAAGAGGTCAAGGAAAAGGTCCGAAGTGTGGGATCACTTCGAGGAGACACCTGATCATAAGAGAGCTCTCTGTAAGTACTGTAGTAAAAGTTTGGGTGCAGAAAGTAAATCAGGGACAACCCATTTAAAACGCCACCTTGAAATATGCGAGAAACGGCGACAAGAGGCAGACCTACCTCTAAAAATGGGCATCCGGGATCAGGTTCCAAATTTTGGTTGGACCGATGAGAAAGCTCGGGATGTTGAGGTGAAGAAGGCTATACTTGCCGAGGTCCCGTTTGCTCCTTCAGACTATAAAAAAGCTTTGTCCAGTTTGATGGGTCTAATGGACATGGACAAAGAAATTTTCTCCTACTATGAGAATGAAAAAGAAAAGTTAGCCAATGAGTTCAAGTGTTTAACTTCCCGAGTTTGCTTTAGCTATGAAATCTTGGAAGACCTAGAGTATATCTCTATTACCGCACATTTTATAAATGAAGATTTCAACTTGGTGAAAAAATTAATTGGTTTCAAGAAATTACCTCATAAGTATTCAGAATCACGTGTAGCACGTGCTATTGAAGAATGCATATCTGACTGGAAACTTGGGGATAAGATATTTTCTTTTACCGAAAACTATTATGGTTCAAACTATGTGAGTAAAAGGTTAAGAATATGTTTCCCTCCTAAAATGTTGTTAGAAGGTTTGTACTTTGATGTACAGTGCCATAGAAACGCATTGACCGAAGTTTGCGTTGATGACATAGATCCCTTTTGTTTACAGGATAATGGTAATAATATTAGTAATCTTAGTAAAGCTGTGGAAGCTGTTCGTTGCCAAATGGACACTTTAAAAGAAAGGGGCCTTCCTCCCATAAATGAAGATTGGTTACATTCATACATAGCTTGTTCTTGGGATTTGGATAGTGATGCTCAGGAATATGGATTTGAATTCGAGTTGTTCCGGAAAGCAATCCCGTATAATGAAGTATTCAGTCAGTATGCAAGGACATGTTTGGAGTTAGAAAATGGGGGTTGTAATGGATCAGACAATGCAAATTTTTCCAGTCTGGGGACATGCGCCCAACCATCAACCTCCTTCCTGTGTGATATTGATTGGGAAAGAATGGAGGACGCAGTTATGATTTATGAGAAGGTCCATGAAATTATTGATAGAATGGCAAAATTTAGTTATCCAACGTCAAATTTATACTTCAAGAATCTCGAAGAACTTGAAGACATAAATACAAATAATTATATAATGAAAAATTTATATTCTTTGTGGGATACAATTTGGAATGAAGTATATGTTGTCGCATGTGTATTGGATCCTCGATACAAATTCATTTATATGAAATATTTGTTTGAGAAATCAAACAGACCAGAGTTCACAAAAAAAGGGGATATCAATGAGATCAGTATTATACAAAGCAGAGGATTTCCCAGCTCGACCAGAAAAATTCAAGGATAAGAATTTATGCATAACGAGGAGGATTTTATTCCGATGAGCAAGGCAGTCCTTAGAGTGATTTGCAAGGGTAAGAAACCAAGTGAGTTGCCGCCGGAATACCGGCAGTTTGCATCGGAGCCAGAATCAATGGCGAACACCCGGGGAAGACAGTGCCACAATGATCAGCGTGTGCGGGCTGAGGAGAGTCAAGTTATAGGTGAAGCGGGTCAGAAACATACTCCAACAAAATCTGCAACGCGAAAGCCACAGGAGCATGCTCACAGCCAACGAAAGCTGACATTTCAGGGAGGAACCTCATCAAATAAGGAAGGGAGTGATACTCGTATTGGCTGTACACCTGGGATGCAAACTGACTCGATGTTGCAAGATGAAACAGGTCAAAATGAGTCTATGGGGGTTTCGCCGCATGAGAGACCTCACAAGTCAGTTCACATTGCATCCGGTGGCTCAATCATTGAGGGAGCGGTTTCAAAAATTGATGGGGCACAACTTCCTAATCAGATTCTGTGTGGGGAATCAAAAAATGCGTCCCCAATAGTAGGAGTGCTATCTCCCAGGGAGGGCAAATCTAAGGAAGGCCAAATTAATGCCGCATTAAATGAAACCATGCAAAAAGGGAAGGCAATTCTATCACAGCCGAGCAATCTGTTGGCATCTAACAAGGAAGGTCATTTTCCAAAGGCAAGAAATCCAGCAGTTTCTCAAAATTCAAGCACGGCAGTAACTCTGCATGAATTTAAATTCTTAGCAAGGAAGAAAAAGAATTTAAATGAACACAAAGCTGGGCCGAGTAGGATACCAAAGCCCAAGCAGAAATTCAAGAGATTAACGGCAGGCTCAACACTCAAGCCATTAAAACAAGCAGGCCAGAGTAAAAGGGTTCCCTTGCCTCTGAATAACAGGCCTCCGAAAAGGGCACAAGTTCAGCTCAATCCAGACGGATATTTTGAAGTGCGGCTCGATTTTAATCACATAGACAATTTAGCTAAAGGCTGTGTTTTCAAAACTGACGAGGTGCAGACTATTCTAAATGAAGATAATGCTAATCGGCTTGCAGTACAGAAAAACAAGGAGAAGGCCGACAAGGAGACAAATATGGATACAGATTTTGACTCTGATATGGAGGAAGCTCTGTCTCGTTTCGAACTGGATCCGTCAGATGAGGAAGCTTTGGCTCATTTTGAATCTGAAATTGAGGCTGAGGATATGCAGTTGCCGGAAGAGCAACTTGCAGATGAGAACTAGACAACTAGTTATATTGCTGTTGTAATTTTTTTGAGGTCTGTTTTCAGTTTTAATGAATACCGAAATAAAAAAATTCAAGGTTTTGTCTTGGAATTGTAGAGGGTTGGGAGATTTAGATAAATGCAATGTGGTGCGTGACTTAATAAGAAAATCCCGATGTGATGTTTGCATGTTACAAGAAACAAAATGGAATGAATTAGATGTTAATATTTACTCGAGGGTGTTGCCTACGTTTTTTGAAAGAAATGGTGTTGCAATTGGAGCTAGAAATAGTTCCGGAGGTTGTTTGATTTCTTGGAAACGAAACTATGAACTTCTCTCTTCATGGTCTACCTCTCACACATGCTCAGCCCTGCTTAGGCAGAACCAGTCGGGAGGTAAGATGTTGTTTACGAATGTTTATGGACCAATCAGTGATTTGCAAAAACCCGCCTTTTTAAAGGAGATTAAAGGGATTTCTCAAATGGTGCAATGTCCATGGATTTTAGGTGGTGATTTTAACATGGTGCGATGGTTAACCGATAGGTCGGGAGACATGCGTGGTCTCTCGCTCATGTGTTCTTTTAATGATCTTATTAGAGACATTGAGATGGTGGATGTCGAATTGAAAAACAGGGTTTTCACATATTCGAATAAGAGGCCGGAACCCTCTTTATCAAGGCTGGATAGGGTATTTGTTTCAACAGACATTGCCACTTATTTCCCTGTTGTGTTGTTAGAAGCCCTTGAAATGACGGTGTCAGATCATTCACCTTTATTGTTGTCCTGCTCAAAACCGAAACCATATAAGAGACCCTACAGGTTGGAGCTCTTTTGGCTCAAAAATCATGCAAGCAGAGATATTATCAAGCACATTTGGTCAACTTCGCTTTCCAACAGAGATGAGTTTGTCTCAGTTTTCCAAGCAAAGGTAATTCAAACTCATACTAAATTGCGTGAGTGGCATTGCAAAAAATTTTCTGATTTGGAAAAGCAATTGGATTTTTGTAAAGCCACCATATTGTTTTTTGACCAAATAGAAGAAAAGAGGAATTTAGAGGAGTATGAATTTCGGTTCAGAATATTAGTACGTGAAAGGGCATTCAAATTGGCTTCCATATCGGAAGAAAGATGGAAACAAAGGTCTCGTTGTAACTGGTTGACAAAAGGTGACAAAAATACCCGATTTTTTCATGCATTTGCCTCATCTAGGAAGCATAAAAACAGGGTTTTAAAATTGAATTTTGAAGGGGCCGAACTCTCTGATTCAAGACAGATTTGTAATGCCTTTAGGTTGCACATGATTAGTTTGCTTGGAACGGAAACTAATACTTTAGGTTTCCAACCAGAAGCGCTCTATTCAGTAGATGGGGACCTTCATAATTTAGAGGATGTTTTTACAGAAACTGAGATTTTCTATGCTATTAAACAGTTAGCAAGAAATAAGGCATCGGGTCCAGATGGAATCCCGAATGAGTTTGTGCAAAATTTCTGGCCGGAGATGAAAGAATTGGTCCTTTCTATGATCCAAAATTTTTTTTCTGACAATTTAGAGTTGAAGGGAATAAACAGAGCAAATTTGGTGATGATACCGAAAAAAGATGTGCCTGAGGGAGTCGGTGATTTTAGGCCAATTAGTGTAATCAATTTGGTTCCAAAAATTATATCTAAACTCCTAGCAAACAGACTTGGTCATAAGCTCTCAAATCTGATTTCACCCAATCAAACGGCTTTTATCAAGGGTAGGCAAATTTCCGAAAATTTCAACACCACCCGTGAGATCATTCACCATCTGTCCAAGTCAAAGAGGAAAGCGGTTTTTATTAAAATCGATTTTGCAAAAGCTTTTGATTCAGTAAGTTGGGAGTTCTTATTTAATGTGATGAGGGCTAGGGGTTTCCCGCCAAAGTGGTTGAGGTGGATCCGAACCCTACTGGAATCGGCCACATCAAGAGTGGTGGTAAATGATGATGTCTCACAATATTTTGGCCATAGAAGGGGATTGAGGCAAGGAGATCCGCTCTCTCCAATGCTTTTTAATGTGGCTGTGGATGTTCTACAGAGGATGATAGGTAAATTAAATCAAAATTTATCTAAAAATCTATCTTCTAGGTTGAGAGAAGCGGTGATGGCATTACAATATGCCGATGATACGGCAATTATTGCCAATGCGGATGAAGAAACATTGATCTCACTCAAAATCATCCTGAGGATGTTCACGGCAATTTCTGGTTTGCATATAAACTATGATAAGAGTTTGTGGATCCCTATTAATATGCAAGAGGTGGAATGCAACAGAGCAAACTTGATCCTAGGATGTCGCCGTTCAGATTTCCCGACGACATATTTGGGAATGCCACTAACAGTGAGGCGA
Source organism: Carex kokanica (assembly GCA_025461125.1). Classification (NCBI taxonomy): domain Eukaryota; kingdom Viridiplantae; phylum Streptophyta; class Magnoliopsida; order Poales; family Cyperaceae; genus Carex; species Carex kokanica. The sequence goes on from JAJGRX010000564.1 coordinate 157,687, forward strand.
CCGACAAAGGACCTTTTTATGCCGTTAATACAACGGTTTGAAAGTAAGTTAGAAGGATGGAAAGGTAAACTCATTTCCAGAGGTGGTAGGATGCAACTTGTGAACTCGGTTCTTTCTTCTATTCCTATCTATTTTATGGCTTGTTTTCAATTACCTAAATGGGTCATTAAAAGAATGGATAAAATTAGAAGGGGTTTTCTGTGGGGAAAAAATGAGGACAATAAAACGGGTATATCGTTAATTAATTGGGATACGGTTTGTTTGCCTAAAGAATGGGGAGGTATGGGAGTATGCAATTTGAGGTTGAGAAATATTTCCTTACTCTTAAGATGGTGGTGGAGGTTGTATACCAATCTAAATTGTTTATGGACAGAGAAAATTGTGTCTTTAAAACAGAAACCGGGTAATCTAGCAGGGGCGGCACGGTGGGCAAAGGTGGGATCCTTTTTCTGGACCACTCTGGCTGGCATATACACTATCTTTGATTGGTCATGTCTTGGAATGAACACGGCAAATCAGATTATATGGAGGTGGGAGAATAGTGGGCACTACTCGGCCAAGTCAGTGTATTCAGTATTGGTGGGAGGTGGGAAGATAGCTTGGCCATATGTTAAAACCTGGAGATACAAGGTTCCTCCAACAGTTCGCATCTTCATTTTTTTGTTACTGAAGTGTAGATTGCTCACCCACAAGATGGTGGTAAGAAGAGGTTTCAATTGTTCCCCAAATTGTGACTCCTGCATGTTAGGTGAGGTAGAGTCCATATTGCACCTGTTCTTTACATGTCCGAAGGCAATCCGATTGTGGGATAGGATGGAATCCATTCTAGGAGTTTGTCTCATGACAAGAGAGGAAAGGGTGAAGGATACATGGAAAAAATCGATGAGTAATGCAGCAAGGATGGGGATGGGGCCAAAGCAGTGGTCGGTTTACTTCATATCGACTTGCTGGACGATTTGGAAGCAGAGGAACAGAAAGATCTTTGAACGAAAAGAATTTCCTTTGAAGATGATGGAGGAAGGTGTGTTACAAGATGCAAAGTTGTGGATGCAATACTGCTAGAAGCTGTTTGATCGATATGCAAAGTTGTGGTTGTAATTGTAGTTTTATTTTTCTAGTTTTTACTTTCTGCATTTGTAACTGACAGCCACTATCAGCTTTTTCAAAAAAAAAAAAAAAGTAATTCTGCTCATCTAAGTTGCCCGATAAATGACGGGTTCTCTACGTATACAAAACAATTAGAAAAGAACCAAAAATCAGAACTTGAGGAGTATTTGGATGACAAGTTGGTTGATCGTCATGATGCAAGCTTTAACCTGTTGGGGTGGTGGAAACATAATAGATTGCGATATCCCGTATTATCTAGGATTGCACGGGATGTACTTGCTGTCCCCACTTGTGTGTATGACATCGATCTTGATAATGAGATCCCTTTACGTTTTAGAGCCCTTGAACGGGTAACCCCTCAACTTTTGGAAGCTGTATTTTGCTCGAAGGATTGGATTCTCTCCGACGTACAAAGGTACACAAAGAAATTATTTGTAAATTATGATCAGTACTTAATTATACCGTCACATTACTATTAAGTTGTTGTCTTGTGTAATATTGTCTTGTATAAATTGTAGCCTCTCTGAGTCAAAGCATTGATGGAGCATGGTGGTGCAGCACATTGCTATCGTCATATCATAGCATTGGAACGATTGTTGGTAGTCTTTTTGGAAAAAGGGACTGAAGCAAGTATCTTCTCTTAATTTATTATGGAGTGAAATAATTACGGATCTGCAATTTTAGATCAAATAAGATAATCTATAGAGTGAAAATGGAGGACAGAATCAGCAAAAAATCTTACCCTGGAGTCGCAGCAGTCGAAAGTTTCCAGGTGGAGAGATTGCGCCAATGTGGAGTAGTGTTGACGGAAAAGAAGATGGCAGCAAAAGAGGAATTCATATCCTCTCGTATCTATAGATTAGTATGGCAAGTATTATTTTGTATTGTATTTAGTTGTTTTTGAAATTTTCATAGAAACTGCAAAGTCATGATTGAGATTCGAACTTTTGATCTTTGAGTAGCCACAGTCTTAGAATATTTTTCTAGCCAACTATGCTACCGTCCATCTCCTTTGTATTTGTATTGTATTTTTGAATATGCATGCTTGTATTAAATTAACCTTCTGCATTTTAGATTCGAATATTAAGAAATAAACCGAAGTATTTAAAGCAATTGACTAACAAATAAATCGGGGTATTAAGAAATAAACCGGGGCCGTCGTCCGGACCAAATTCATAATATATAAAAGTTCAGTCGGTTCGGTTATTTCGGTTTTAAAAATTTCCAAACCGAACCAAACCATTAAATCGAAAAAATCAAACCGTTTGGTCCAAACTAATTCGGTTCAAAACCGACTAAACCGGATCCAATGAACACCCCTTAATATTTGGGTAGATGCACTTTACTTTTTTTACGAACTTGAAAGGGAAATTTTTTATTGATCTTAGAGTTTAGATGCATTGACCTTCATATCATATTAACCTTCGTTTGATAAAAGGAATAAAATTAAAATGATGTAAATGCTACATTACTTTATGCCAATTTACTTTAAAATTTTAATCGAATTGAATGAATGTTTAGTTTTCTATCAAACAATTTTTAAGCCTAAATAAATCCTCCTAAATAGTAACATCAAATAAAGAACCCCGCTTTCATTGGTCTGGTCAAGTGCTACAGTGTTAATTAAAATACGGATGTAATTGACCTTTGAGAATTGCATTTGCGTTAAAATTTTTGAAGTCAAATGATTAAATCTTAATCTTGAATAACCGGGCTCCGGGTTTCGGGCTTTGGACAACATTTGACCAGGAATTGCTCGGATTAAATAAAACCTAATTATTGCTCATATGAGTGTTAATTGTAAACTCTCTACTTTTTTATTATTATTTATATTTTATCATATGATTAGATGATTAGATCCATATGCTGATATGTCTATATAAGTTGTACCACCAACTCCAAGTCTATTAGTTCAACCACCCCTCCCCCTTCTCTCCAACCCAACACCTCTTCCTCAAGGCAAAGCAGCTTGACTTCGATCTGTTCGTCGACAACGTACGTACCCTAAGTACTGTAAGTACTTTTGTCCTCTACTTCTCTTTATTTACTTCATTTTCAGTTTTGCTCACACTGCTATCTTAATTTAATTGATTTATTGAAATATGATCTTTTGCTTCCTAATTTAGTCAGGGTAACCAACTACGCCCCAAATTGCTATTTCAGGTCCGTTAGCACTGTTAGGTCTTTCTTCAGGGTAGATCTATGTACATAATTGTAATCATTGAATAATTTCCTCTTTGAGATGTCACCGGTACGTTGTAGGATTCGTCTCCATAATTTCGTGCATATATCATATTTAATTGAAGAAATTTGTTGGAGTTGACTTTAGGTGGCCTTATATATATCCGATGAAATCGGTTAGTAACTAGTAATTCGTCGGCTGCGTTTTTGAGGAGGAGAGATTTTTTGAGAGTCGAGATTTAAATTGTTTGTAATTGTAAATTCAAATTATGAAATTAACTTATTAATTACTTTCTTACAGAAAGTTCTTAAATACATACTACATATAAAATCAAAATAAATAAGATATATAAAGATTCAAATTACGTTTAAATAAATCATTGGTCCCATAAAGTTATTGTTCTCAAAATGCATAGCACCACCATTAACATCCTTAATTAGCACATCAATATCTTCATATGAGAAAATTGAACAAAATCTTTATTTGATTATTTTTCCATCTTCCAATAATCTTTCAATTAATTGAAAAGCTGAATATTACAAATTATTATCAGTCATTTTTATGGTCGAGCCTAAGAAGCTACAACTCTAAATTATCTTGGTTATAGCTTCAAGTCTTGGATGATAGAGATGTAATTCGTTTAAGAACAATGTTCTACCCAATCCAGAAATATAATATTGTTTCAGTGTAATTTATTTTAATAATTTCTTAACCATCCCAATTTTCTGAATTTTTATTATAATAGTTTACTCGAGTATTACTTAATAACCTCTATTTTTTACCCATCTTAATTTGTCCTAATTCTCATAGATGACCTCGTGTATTTTACTCCTGTCAGCCTGAGCTCTTTGATTTATTATAAACCGCATGCATACATAAGATATTACAAGTTTACAACAAACGAGAACAATGAAAAGTTTACTTTTATTTTTAAAAAAAAGTGATCATGATGGGATAGAATATTTCACAATCAGTGATTCGTCTGAGTCCTGAACACTAACAGCACTATATCATTTATATATTGGATATGAATAAATCAAAATCCTGAGTTACTTTACTAAATATGCAGATTACAAGGGTTATCATGTCTAACTCTGTTGGGGGAAGTGATCCTGCGGAGGGAAGCACATCAAAAAAGAATTTAAGGAAAAGATCCATAGTGTGGGATCACTTCGAGGAGAGACCTGATCATCAGAGAGCTATATGTAAGTACTGTAGTATAAGTATGAGTTCAAAAAGTACAGGTGGGACAACCCATTTAAAACGCCACCTTGAAATATGCCAGAAAAGGCGACAAGAGGCAGACCAACCTCTAACAATGGGCATCCGGGATCAGGTTCCAAATTTTGGTTGGACCGATGAGAAAGCTCGGGATGTTGAGGTGAAGAAGGCTATACTTGCCGAGGTCCCGTTTGCTCCTTCAGACTATAAAAAAGCTTTGTCCAGTTTGATGGGTCTAATGGACATGGACAAAGAAATTTTCTCCTACTATGAGCATGAAAAAGAAAAGTTAGCCAATGAGTTCAAGTGTTTAACTTCCCGAGTTTGCTTTAGCTATGAAATCTTGGAAGACCTAGAGTATATCTCTATTACCGCACATTTTATAAATGAAGATTTCAACTTGGTGAAAAAATTAATTGGTTTCAAGAAATTACCTCATAAGTATTCAGAATCACGTGTAGCACGTGCTGTTGAAAAATGCATATCTGACTGGAAACTTGGGGATAAGATATTTTCTTTTACCGGAAACTGTTATGATTCAAACTTTGTGAGTGAGAGCTTAAGAGAATGTTTCCCTCCTAAAATGTTGTTAGAAGGTTTGTACTTTGATGTACAGTGCCATAGAAAAGCATTGACCAACGTTTACTTTGATGACATAGATCCCTTTTGTTTACAGGATAATGGTAATAATATTAGTAATCTTAGTAAAGCTGTGGAAGCTGTTCGTTGCCAAATGGACACTTTAAAAGAAAGGGGCCTTCCTCCCATAAATGAAGATTGGTTACATTCATACGTAGTTTGTTCTTGGGATTTGAATATTAACGATCAGGAATATGGATTTGAATTCAAGTTGTTCCGGAAAGCAATCCCCTATAAAGAAGTATTCAGTCAGTATGCAAGGACATGTTTGGAGTTAGAAAATGGGGGTTGTAATGGATTAGAAGATGTAAATTTATCCAGTTTGTGCACATGCACAGAACTGTCAACCTCCTTCCACTTTGATATTGATTGGGAAAGAATGGAGAACGCAGTTAAGATTTTTGATAAGCTCCATGAAATTATTGATAGAATGAAAATTTTTAGTTATCCAACATCAAATTTATACTTCGAGAATCTTGAAGAACTTGAAGACATAAATACAAATAATAATATAAAGAAAGATTTATATTATTGGTGGGATGCAATGTGGAATAAAGTATATGTTGTCGCATGTGTATTGGATCCTCGATACAAATTCAAATACTTGTTTGAGAAATCAAACAGACTAGAATTCACAAAAAGGGAGGATATCAATGAGATTTGGGAATTCCTTCAGACAACTTTTGATGCATATGTAAAAGGGAAAACTAATGAATTTGCCAATCTGCAAGAAGAAGGTTGCACAAGTAATTCTACTCATCTAAGTTCCCCGAGAGATGATGGGTTCTCTATTTATACAAAAGAATTGGAAAAGAAGAACAAAAAATCAGAACTTGAGGAGTATTTGGATGAGAAGTTGGTTGATCGTCATGATGCAAGCTTCAACCTGTTGGGTTGGTGGAAACATAATAGATTGCGATATCCCGTACTATCTAGGATTGCACGGGATGTACTTGCTGTCCCCACTTGTGTGTATAGCATGAATCTTAATAATGAGATCCCTTTACGTTTTAGAGCCCTTAAAAGAGTAACCCCTCAACTTATGGAAGCTGTATTTTGCTCGAAGGACTGGATTCTCTCCGACCTACAAAGGTACACAAAGAAATTATTTGTAAATTATGATCAGTACTTAATCATATTGTCACATTACTATTAAGTTGTTGTCTTGTGTAATATTGTCTTGTATAAATTGTAGCCTCTCTGAGTCAAAGCATTGATGGAGCATGGTGTTGCAGCACATTGACGTCATCATATCATAGCATGGAAACGTTTGTTGGTAGTCTTTTTGGAAAAAGGGACTGAAGCAAGTATCTTCTCTTAATTGTTTTTGTATGGCAAGTATTATTTTGTATTGTATTTAATTGTTTTTGAAATCTTCATAGAGACTGTGAAGTCATGATTGAGATTTGAACTTTTGATCTTTGGGTAGCCACAGTCTAGAACACTTTTCTAGCCAACTGTGCTACCGCCCATCTCCTTTGTATTTATATTGTATTTATGAAGATGCATGCTTGTATTAAATTAACCTTCTGCATTTTAGATTCTTGTTATATTTTATCCCAAAAAGTAGTCAGTAGTGCTATTTAGGTATTTGGGCTGACCCAAATCCAATGGTATGGTCGATTATGTATATTTGGGTAGATGCACTTTACTTTTTTTTTACGAACTTGAAAGGGAAATTTTTTATTGGTCTTAGAGTTAAGATGCATCGACCTTCATATCATATTATCCTTCGTTTGATAAGAGGCATAAAATTAAATCGAATTATTAAGCCCAAATATTTTTTTACGAATTGAATGACGTTTAGTTTCTATCAAACAATTTTTAAGGCCGAATAACTCAGTCAAATTATTAAATCTTAATCTTGAATAACCGGGCTCCGGGTTCGGGCTTTGGACAACATTTGACCAGGAATTGCTCGGAATAAATTAAACCTAATTATTGCTCATTTGAGTGTTAATTAATTGTAAACTCTCTATGTTTTTTTATTATTATTTATATTTTATCATATGATTAGATCCATATGCTGATATGTCTATATAAGTTGTACCACCAACTCAAAGTCTATTAGTTCAACGCCACCCCCTCCCCCTTTTATCCAACCCAACACCAATTTTATCCATTACAACCCCAATTTTCTAACTCCAAACATCCCTCATGCTCCTTTCTCAACCTATCAGAATTTATTTTTGCATACTGATCACTTAATACATCTTTAGAGGGGCTGCTTCTTTGAACATTTTGACCGTAGATTACCATTGTTCTGGATCCACACTATAGATCATATCCCAAGTACTCTCTGTAAATCGATTTAACCAATCTTCATTTTTTTTTTGAAAACTTGATAGAAGCTATCAAGAAACTAACATTCATCCTACTCAAACTATATTAGAACCCAGCACTAGTCTAACTACAACAGTTATTCCACAACCCAGCGTCATTGCCCGCTTTCATGGCCACCATGATATCATCCACCGGCTTTCTCTCAAAAATCCTGCAGTTCCTCTGTTTCCAGATATTCCAGCATACCGCCACAAGCAAAGCTTCAAACCACTTCCTGACTTTTCTGGCCTTCCCCCGCAATCGGTTTGTTTCCTCAGTCCATCGTTCCTGTACAGACGTACCTGTCCATGTGTAGTCCCTTCTGATGGTGCCGGCAATCCTATTCCACACCCTCCTCGCGAAAGGGCATTCAAAGAAAATATGGGCGGCTGTTTCGTCCAGGCCTGTTGTGCATAATACACAGTGCCTTTCACACCGTATGCCCCTCATGTGGAGAATATCTCTTGTAGGAAGCCTATCAGTTAGAAGGAAGTAGGTAAAAATTCTGACTGATGGGGGAACATTGTACCGCCAAATTCTCGTGAATTGCCAGAGTATTCTGCCCCCGATATGAGGCAGTTGTAATATGACTTGGCTGTATATTCCCCAGTACTATTCCACCTCCATATGATCCGGTCACGGTGTGCGGTGAAGGCATGATGCCTCATGTGGGAGACCTGAGGCGCCAGCAGCTGTAGCATAGGTATAGCGTGCCTGAGTGAGATGTTTCGGAATGACACAGATTGTCCTTGCCAAATTAGAGGTAGACCATTCCAATTATCTAACCAGAAGGCTATGGAGAGCCCATTGCCAATGCACCATCCCGTACTCCAAACAAACATTCTATTCAGATTCATTAGATCCTTCCAAAAGAAAGAGCCAGTGGCCGTCCAAATTCTTGGCCCTGCAACAAACGTTTGGATTGACCTTAATCTAGATGCGAACAAGGACCAGAGTGTATCTGGGTTCCGGTATAACCTCCACCACCAACGCAATAATAGTGCCACATTGCGGATTCGAAGTTCCGGTATCCCTAGACCCCCAAGCTGACGAGGGAGGCATGCAGTTTCCCAATTTACCAGTGGAAACCCCCTCGTGTCAGAGTCATTTTTTTCCCAAAGAAAGGATCTTCGAATCTGGTCCATTCGATGCATGATCCACTGTGGGAGTTTGAAGCACGACATGAAATAGATGGGGATGGCCGATAAAACTGAATTAACAAGCTGTAATCTGCCACCTCTAGACAGTAGCTTCTTTTTCCAGCCCTGTACCCGTTTTTCCATTGATTCAATAAGCGGCATGAAATGCTGTCGTGCAGGTCTCTTGATGGTGAGCGGCATACCTAAGTAGGTTACCGGGAATTCTGTTACTGAGCACTGTAGAATACTTTGAACCCTTTGTAGGTGGTGAGTGTGTAAATTGATGGGGACCATAGTACTCTTGTGAAAGTTGATTTGAAGGCCTGATACATCACTAAATAGGCACAGTATGATCTTTAGCTTAATCACCGTATCAAGCTCAGCATTGGTGATAAGTGCAGTGTCGTCTGCATATTGAAACCCCAGGATTGCTTCTGGAATCCTTGGCGATAAGGAGGTTGGCAGAGTAGAATTCGCTGCCGTGATGAATCGCTGTAGTACATCCGCAGCTATAATGAAAAGCATGGGGGACATGGGGTCCCCTTGCCTGAGACCCCTCTTGTGGAGGAAGAATTCGGATGGTTTTCCATTAATCACCACCCGCGATGAAGCTGTCGAGAGGATGGCCATGGTCCAACGTATCCATTTGCTGTTGAATCCCCGGGCATGCAGAATCTTTACCAGAAACTCCCAACTAACAGAGTCGAAAGCCTTTTTGAAATCCAGCTTGGTAAAAATGGCTTGCCGGTTGGCCATGTGTAGGTGTTGCAGTACTTCGCGAGTGGCATTAAAGTTCTCTGAGATTTGGCGACCCTTGATAAAAGCCGTTTGGCATGGAGAAATCAAATCCGGCAGCATCCTTCGTAATCGATTAGCCATGAGCTTTGAGATGAGTTTTGGTATCACATTAATAACACTTATCGGCCGATAATCGTGCACAGATTCTGGTGTCTCTTTCTTGGGGATGAGAATGATGTTGGCCTTGTTTATTGGGGTTAAATCGAGCCTTTCCTCAAAGAAATCATGTACCAGTTTCGTAACCGGTCCTTTTATATCCTGCCAGTACCATTGAACGAATTCATTCGGTATTCCGTCCGGGCCCGATGCCCGGTTCCTACCAAGTTGTCTGACAGCCTGGAGTATTTCATCTTCCGAAAAATCCCTTGTCAAGGAATTCAGATCTATATCTCCTGAGTACAAGGTAGTGGGCTCGAAGTGTGATACTGGGTGTGACTCTCCTAGTAGACCCTTCATATGCTTGAAGAATTGCATGCCAATTTCCGGCTCATTAACTATCTCTGAATTATCCTCTAGTCGCAGTTTAGTTACCATATTCATCCGTAGTTTTGCTGATGCAACATGGTGGAAGAATCGTGTGTTCTTGTCACCTTCTTTGAGCCACCTGTATGTTGACCTTTGCATCCATTTCATCTCCAGGTAGTTAGCCAACATATAAGCCCTTTCTCGTACCAATATTCTGAGCTTAAATTCATGCGACTGTAAGCCCCTCTTCTCTTCAATAGCATCGAAGAAGAGGATAACTTTCTTACAGTGTTGTAACTGTATTTCCATGTCCGAGAAGTTACTGATGTGCCAGAGTTTCAATCCTTGGTGAGTTCGGTTTATGTTTTGTTGAAAGCACTGTATGCTATCCTCTCCTGGCCGATCATTGCACTGCCATATGGACTGAATTAGTGACTTTGCTTGATGATTTTTTAGCCAGAAGGTCTCAATCTTTGGTTGCCGTTGAAGCGGTGCATTGCTGCGACAGTGGAGCAATAAAGGGGCGTGGTCAGACACCGTCATGCCTAGTGGACAGCATGAACTATTTTGTATTGTATTTTCGAAGATGCTTGTATTAAACCTTCTGCTTTCTAAATTGATCTTTATTATATACTTCACATCCATCGTAGCTTTGATGTTTTATACTCTTTGTAATTATATGTTGATCCGAACAGTATTGCTATTTGGGAGTTTGGATTTGGCAGATCCTAAAGACAGCATCAGATCGACAATTAATCTTCTAGCAGCTGCCATAGTAATCTTCACTATTCCACACTAATCTGCCTCTGAATCTGGGGGATCCTCCTCCTCTCAGTCTAAATTGTTTTTTGAAATGACGCCTTGAAGAAAATAGGTCTTTGCTGCTGAAAATTTTAAAATAATAATACATGTGCCTCTATAAAGAAAACAACCATCCGTTGTGATGCCTAAGCCTTTGGGCCTTATCCACTTCAAATGCGGCCTGCATATGGTGGATCGAAATTAACCCCAATAAATATTCCAAATGTGTAATATCGAATATGTACAGTACAGACTACAGACACCCCAATAAATCTCGATCCCTCCCGCCTCCGACTCCCACGCCTCCCGCCAAAACCCCGTTAAGCCTCACCCCGCTATTGAGTCGCCTGCGCCTTGCTCGACCCATCTGGTAACCTCCGACCCTGACAGCAGTTCCTCTCGCTACCGATTTTTCTTCTTGCTCTCGACTTCTCTTCTCGCTCCGACTGTTTCTTCTCCACCACCGCCCCCTTCAATTCAATCGCCCCCTTCAATTAATTTTTATTGATGTTTGCTCTAACATTTAATCATTTCATGGTTTTATATCTTCTGTATTTCTTGAGGGCAATTTTTATTTTTTACATTTCATTGACAATTTTCTAGCTAAGTAACATGCTGTAGTAAAAATATACACAAAAAGTCTATAGTAGTCATTCTCTATTAGGTTCATATTTTATAACTTTATATTTCCACAATTTCAATTGTCATGCTTATCGAACCTAACAATGAAATAATAGAATACTTCGAAAGAGTGATTAATTCTCAATTCCACAATTTCTCTATTTCACCACTATTCCATTTGTAGCCGAACAGGCTCTTTATATACACCAGAAGTTGTACCATTATCTACTCTTTTTATGGTGTAGAACTAGGGTGTTCCTCAGTTCACCAAGACTTTTTGTGAACAACTCTAAAATCTATCGGATTGAATTACAAATTCGAACTGTTGAAATCTGTCTATCATACGAGAGTGATGCGTCTACATACAAAATTAAAATTTTTGTATTAATTTTGTATAGAGTCAAGTGGTGAAAAAACGTTCAAAAAGTAAATGCATTAAAATTAATTTATAAACCTTTAATTTTAACCACTTGACTTTATACTAAATTAATTCGAAAGTTTAAAATTTTTGCATGTAAACACATCACTCGTAAGGTAGATGAGTTTTAACAATTCAAATTCGTCATTTGAAGTCAATCCGATAGATTTTAAAGTTAAATTTACAAAGAGACTTAGTAAACTCAGGAACACTCTGGTTTTACTCCTTTTTACGAATTAACATTGTTTTGGCATTTGGGCGATTCAACTGGCGGCAAGCTGAAATAAGGATATTCTAATGGTTTTACTCCTTTTTACGAATTAACATTGTTTTGGCATTTGGGCGATTCAACTGGCGGCAAGCTGAAATAAGGATATTCTAATGGTTAGTTTTTTTTTATTTAACAGAATTAAATATGTATTGGATAATACGGTAAAAGTTGTTTCGTTATTTATTTCAGTTGAGTGACTGAGAAGAGGGACCCTCTTGATGGCTTGACTTACAAAGAAGGCTTAGTATCTACGGTGGTAGAAGACGCCTGAGAAATGGGCCTAGATGAGAATCATGAGCCCAGCATGACCGGAGAAGAAAGCCTGACAGATTCTTCAAAAGACCAAAAACTTTTCTACACTTATTGCTAATACAAATACTGATTAGGTTCCAGCCTTAACGAAAGAAAATTATTACGAGAGTGCTTAACTGTGATTCGTGTTTTCTCATCCATTATTTATCTCCATTTTTTATTAATTAGTTAGAAAGTGGAGGTATTCATAAACTTCAACTTTCAATTTTAAATAAAAATGAAATTAATTTTTATGTGTAGTACGTGAATACATACATTTAGATATTATATAGTGGACACACAGTAGGCATGTTTCGATTGATGAGAATAGTAGTTAATTCAAGAACAGCTACTGTTTGGATTAGTTACGAGCATTCAAACAACATTTTTTATATTTATTTGGTATAATGAAAAAAAAAAAAAAAAAAACAGCTAGCCTTAAGAGCCTTTCGTATTTTCGGCCAGACATCTGCATTGAGGACCAAAGTGCAATGTCACAAAATCTCCTTTTGAACCGCAATTAATTTTTAGGTGGAATTTCATGTATATCCCTCAAAAGTTTCAATATTACATATTTATCCCTCTAAAATCAGTAATTACATATTTATCCTTGAAAATTGTAGAAACTCACATATTTGTCTAATCAAACTCTATAATATATCAAATACTTCCAAAAATAATTAAATAATATTTTTTTAAACTTTAAAATTAATTTTTACAATATTAATTAACAATATATTGACCATATGTCCTTCATTTCTGTCTTTTTAGTCCGCCTGAGTTCTCTTCTCTCTAAAACGCCAAAACTCCCGCCTCTCTCTCTAAACAAAGATGGAAAAATTAAAGCAGCGAGGGATGGCAGAAATATGTGAGAGGGGAGGCCACAAGAGAAGGCGGGGAGAAATCTGTGATTTGAAACGTTTGGAGAAAGAAGTAGGAGGTTCGACGCCTTAAAGAGAAGATAACTCAGACAAACTAAAGTGATATAAACGAAGGGCATATTGGTCAACATATTCTTAATTAATATTGTAAAATAAATTTCAACTAAATAAAAAATATTATTTAATTATTTTAGAGATATTTTATATGTTATAGAGTTAGATTGGACAAATATGTGAGTTTGTACAATTTTAAGAATAATTATGTAATTATTGATTTTGGAGGGATAAATACGTAATATTTAAACTTTTGAGGGATATACATGAAATTCCCCTAATTTTTACGATACTTTCGTGCATTTTTTTGTTTTATTATTGATTTGATCGGGCATTTCTTCTTGAGCAAGGAATTAGATATAGAAGAAAAAAATGACGCGCTTTTGATCGCCTGTGGAACCAAATTTTACATTTTTTGAAATTTTTTTACTATTTATTAAGATGGTTTGAAAATCACTGTTTTTATTAAAATTCTGCACCATTGAAAAACAGCGATTTTCAAACCATCTTAATAAATAGTAAAAAAATTCTAAAAAATGTAAAATTTGGTCTCCAAGCACATTTTAATATAGATTGAACATCTAACGGTTTGAAAATGTCATTTGAAGTCAATTCAATAGGTTTTAGAGTCGAGCTCACGAAGGGCTTGGTGAGCTTAGGAACACCCTAGTTCTACTCCTGGTCCACTGTTATTTATTTTACTATTTGTTGATTATCAGAGAAATATCTGATCAACCACCTGATATAGGGGTGAAATCAGTCGGATACGGATCGGATAGTGGTCAAACAGTATTCTTATCAGTTATAATTTTTCGAATACGGATACGAATACAGATAGTCTCAGATACGGATATGGATCGGATATTAAACGGATACGGATACGGATCGGATATCGGACGGATACGAATACAGATATAAATATAATTCGGATAATTAAAAATAAATTACTAATGTACATTCTAGTAAAAAATAACATTTAAACATAATTTTTTTCATTCATAAATTAAATATAATATTTTTTATAATAAATTTGTTGGATACAAAACATATATCATATTATCAAAACATTAGTTACTAATCATGTCATAGTGTTATATTGTTAATCAGAATATATATGTATATGAAGTTTAATAACTCATTAGTATGTATATGCAATTTAATAAATCAATTCAAGAACGTAGAGTAAAATTATTATAGTTTAGGGTGTAAACGGTTGGATATGGATAGTTACAGATAGTTAAAAATCTTAACGTATTCTTATCCGTTATAATTTTTTGGATACGGATACGGATACGGATACGGATCGGATAATTTAAGTAATTTTTCGGTGTGTGAATTTTTCGTCCAATTTCGGCCGAAACGGTCCAATTCCAGTCAAATTTCAGACGAAATGGTCCTATTCCAGTCAAATTTCAGCTAAAACGGTTTGATTCCAGTCATACCATCGGACGAAATGCGCAAATACCATTCTTCAAAAAATTTACCCTCCAACGTGACTCGAACCAAGGACCTCTTGGTTATCAACCAAACCAACTACCACCACACTATGCTATCTTTTGTTGCTAGAATACATAACTACATATAAATATAAGTGTTGAAATGCTTGTATTATATTGTATTAGTGGATTATTTAATTGTAATCATTTGTCTAAATAGAAATTGTTGACAAATTTTTTTTTTTTATCAATTTTTTTCTATTTTTAGTGTAAAACAAGCTTCTGGCAAAAAAACCTGATTTTCCGATCTGATTCAACCAATTCCGACCAATTCACCCAATTCTGATTCCTTGGTCAAAACACCGATCCTAATTCAGATTCTGATTTTTCCTTCTATGGTTATTTTTTATATTCACCCTGAAAATTGCAAGTATGCTACATGAGAATGACCAATGTTTCTATAATTAAATTGTTAATTGGATACACCCCAGAAAAATCAAAATAAATTACCAATTTTATATCCAAAAATCAATGAAAATAACAAAATAACCAGGAAATTAATGCTAGAAAAAATCATTTACTGGTAAAAACCGGAAAATTAATTACCAATTTTGATTACAGAAGGACCATTTACTGATAAAAAAAGGGGGCAGAAAAATTAAAGAATAAATTTACTTCATTTCCGTTTTCTTTTTCTTTTTTTAATTTATGGCAATGAAACTGTGTGGAACCATTTAATATATTACAGCTATCACTTTCTACTAAATTTTGTATTTATTTAAGATTTGGTTGAATTGAATGGGAGCAGCAAAATCCTGTCCACAAGGTATGCCATGTGTCCCCTTTTGAGAATTGCATTTGCGTTAAAAAATTTGACGTCAAATTATTAAATCTTAATCTTGAATAACCGGGCTCCGGGCTCGGGTTTCGGGCTTGGGACAACATTTGACCAGGAATTGCTCGGAATAAATTAAACCAAATTATTGCGCATTTGCGTGGCAATGAATAGATCCATATGCCAGCCACCCTTTCCCTTTTCTGCGGATAAGTATCCTCTCCAATACTGTAAAAGATTCCCTTCACTTTACGGTTTGAGATTAACTATCATCCGCTTTGAGATTCGTGCCAAGTTAAAAGAACGGTCCAGATCCAGTAATTGTAAAAAATTCCCTATTACGGTACCGGGGAGGATCTGAATTCCTTTTCTCCAAACAGACCCCTCTTCCTCAAGGCAAAGCAGCTTGATTTTGATCTCTGTTCGTCAGTCCTAGGCGAAGCAGCTTGATTTTGACCTGTTCGTCAACCCTAACTGTAAGTACTGTCAACTGTGGTCCTCTACTTCTCTTTATTTACTTCATTTTCAGTTTTGCTCTCACTTCTATCTTAATTTAATTGATTTATTGAAATATCTTTTGCTTCCTAATTTAGTCAGGGGAACCAACTACGTACATAATTGTAATCATTGAATAATTTCCTCCTTGAGATGTCACCGGTTGTAGGATTCGTTTCCAGAATTTCGTGCATATATCATATTTAATTGAAGAAATTTGTTGGAGTTGACTTTAGTTGGACTTTAGTCGGCCTTATATATTTGTTGGCGTTCCGAGGAGAAGGGATCGTAGAGAGTCGAGATTTAAATTGTTTGTAATTGTAAATTCAAATTATGAAATTAACTTATTAATTACTTTCTTACAGAAAGTTCTTAAATACATACTACATATAAAATCAAAATAAATAAGATATATATATATATATATATATATATGAGAATGGCTAATATCAAAACGTTTGTTCCTGGGCTCAGGAACAAACGGTTCCGTTCTCCAATTTCCAAAGTTCAAACAACAAATCCAAACCGTTAGATGTTCAATCTATATTAAAATGTGTTTGGAGACCAAATTTTACATTTTTTGGAATTTTTTTACTATTTATTAAGCTAGTTTGAAAACCGCTGTTTTTATGAAATTTCTGCAGCATTGAAAAACAGCGGTTTTCAAACTAGCTTAATAAATAGTAAAAAAATTCCAAAAAATGTAAAATTTGGTCTCCAAGCACATTTTAATATAGATTGAACATCTAACGGTTTGAATTTGTTGTTTGAACTTTGGAAATTGGAGAACGGAACCGTTTGTTCCTGAGCCCAGGAACAAACGTTTTGATATTAGCCATTCTCTCTCTATATATATATATATATATATTCAAATTACGTTTAAATAAATCATTGGTCCCAAAAAGTTATTGTTCTCAAATTGCACAGCACACCCATTATCATTTGTAATTATGTGGTAGTATAGGGATGTAAATTCATATTTTGTTTGTTCTGTGTCGTAATTAATCACGTCGTAGTTGAATTATGTATTGTGTCGTATCATAGTCAAGTTAAGTTTTTATGTGTCATGTCGTATCGTGATCAAAATAGCAAAAAATAGTCACAGCATGTTGGTCTTGTCATGACTGATTATATTTGATCACATTTAATCATGTGAAATATATATAGTTTAAATATTTTTTTTAAGGTTTCCAACAACACATTACACCCATTTTTCTAAACACTGCATAGAAATCCGAATTTTAGTTTTGTAGAAGAGCCAAAAAACTTCTAGGACTCTCTTTGTTGTTCTTTTGACCATACAATATATAATAATTAAGTTTACAATTCAACTTATAACAAAATTGGACGATAGAGGGGGCTTACTCCGATCAATGAAAAAATTGGTTACATGGGCATGCAGGATGCAGGGTATATATATATATTGTTGGGATTTGGATAGCTAAGAGTGAGGCTACGGTACTATCCATAGCACGGATTGGTCCGTGCTACGGTTTAATATTTGAGTTTTCAAAATTCTAACGATCGATCCGAACCGTTCAACATGATTATAAAATGAATATGTACTTGCAAACCAAATTTTATATTTTTTTGAATTTTTGTTACTATTTTTTTAGATAGGCAGAAAATCACTGTTTTTGGATGGTCCAGAATTTTCAGATCAAGTGATTTTCTACCTATCTAAAAAAATAGCAAAAAAATTCGAAAAAATGTAAAATTTGGTTTGCAAGTACATATTCATTTTATAATTATGTTGAACAGTTCGGATCAACCGTTAAGATTTTGAAAACTCAAATATTGAGCCGTAGCACGGACCAATCCGTGCTATGCATAGTACCGTAGCCTCACTCGATAGCTAATGTGGATCTGGAACATGTGAACCTCCGGTCACAGAATTCAGAGTAGGTCCGATGCTACTTTGGTTCGATGGATGTGATAACCATCCGATCAGCATCAAGATTCGTGCACTAAGCATCAAAATCCATGTGAATATGTATCAATTTCCGTGCACACAGATTTAATGCTAATCGTACGGTGAGAGAGCTAATTTAACCTAAAAGTAGGTCCGATGCCCATCGGACCTACTCCTATCTCCCGGTCACAATGTTCAAAGAAGCAATTCTCATTCCCTCATGCTGTTTCTCCTTTTTTTTTAAGCAACTTCGTAACCATCATATCAATCATTTTTTTCTTAATTAATTATATATAGCTTCTACTTTCTTATGGTTCGGACTGATTTTGAATTATTCTAAATTATATTAAATAGTTCTAGCTGTAGATTAATTGGCTGTTGGGAGATATAACTATATATATATATAGGAAGAGTAGAACTAGGGTGCTCCTAAGCTCACCAAGCCCTTCCGTGAGCGCGACTCTAAAACCTATTGAATTGACTTCAAACAATATTTTTAAACCGTTAGATGTTTAATCTATATTAAAATGTGCTTGGAGACCAAATTTTACATTTTTTGGAATTTTTTTACTATTTATTAAGATGGTTTGAAAATCGCTGTTTTCTAATGGTGCAGAATTTTAATAAAAACAGCGATTTTCAAACCATCTTAATAAATAGTAAAAAATTTCAAAAAATGTAAAATTTGGTCTCCAAGCACATTTTAATATAGATTGAACATCTAACGGTTTGAAAATGTCGTTTGAAGTCAATTCGATAGGTTTTAGAGTCGCGCTCACGAAGGGCTCGGTGAGCTTAGGAGCACCCTAGTTCTACTCTATATAGGAAATGGCTAGCATGCTATGCGTAGCATAGAGAGCCTCCGTGCTACGGCTCAATATTTGAGTTTTCAAAATTCTAATGGTCGATCCGAACCATTCAACATGATCTCCACATAAAAATGTACTTGCTAGCCAAATTTTACATTTTTTAGAATTTTTTTACTATTTTTTTAGATAGGTAGAAAATCACTTGATCTGGAAATTTTGTACCATTCATATCAAGTGATTTTCTACCTATCTAAAAAAATAGTAAAAAAATTCTAAAAAATGTAAAATTTGATTTGCAAGTACATATTCATATGGAGATCATGTTGAATGGTTCGGATCAACCGTTAGGATTTTGAAAACTCAAAAATTGAGCCGTAGCACGGAGGCCCTATATGCTACGCGTAGCACCGTAGCCATTTCCTATATATATATATATAGAGAGAGAGATGAGCTATTGTGCTTTGCAAAGTAAAGTCATCGTTTTACTTCGGCTTACTTTTTGGATTTTCAAAGTCCAAAACATCGATCCGACCGTTCAAGTTGATCTACATATTGAAATGTGCTTGCAGACCAAATTTTACATTTTTTGGAATTTTTTTACTATTTATTAAGCCACTTTGAAAATTGCTGATCACATGGACCAGAATTTTGTTGCACTGTTTTTTCTGGACCATGTGATCAGCAATTTTCAAAGTGGCTTAATAAATAGTAAAAAATTTCAAAAAATGTAAAATTTGGTCTGCAAGCACATTTCAATATGTAGATCAACTTGAACGGTCGGATCGACGTTTTGGATTTTGAAAATCCAAAAAGTAAGCCGAAATAAAATGATGGCTTTACTTTGCAAAGCACAATAGCCCATCTCTCTCTATATATATATATATATATATATATATATATATAGAGAGAGAGAGAGAGAGAGATGGACTTAGCTAAGCCATAGTGTAAAATGACTTGGTACTCCACGTCATATTTCCATTTTGAAAATCCAAACTACCGATCCGAACCGCTCAAGTTGTTCTCCATATTCAAATATGCTTGGATACCAAATTATTACATTTTTTGGAATTTTTTTACTATTTATTAAGCCACTTTGAAAATCGCTGATCCGGATGAACAGTAGCAAAATAGTAAAAAATTCTGGACCAATGGATCAGCGATTCTCAAAGTGGCTTAATAAATAGTAAAAAAATTCCAAAAAATGTAAAATTTGGTCTCCAAGCACATTTCAATATGGAGAACAACTTGAGCGGTTCAGATCGGTAGTTTGAATTTTCAAAATGAAAATAATGAGGCGTGGAGCACCAAGTCGTTTTACACCATGGCTTAGATAAGCCCAGCACTATATATATATATAGAGTAGAACTAGGGTGCTCCTAAGCTCACCAAGTCCTTCCGTGAGCGCGACTCTAAAACCTATCAAATTGACTTCAAACGACATTTACAAACCGTTAGATGTTCAATCTATATTAAAATGTGTTTGGAGACCAAATTTTACATTTTTTGGAATTTTTTTACTATTTATTAAGATGGTTTGAAAATCACTGTTTTTATTAAATTTCTGCACCATTGGAAAATAGCGATTTTCAAACCATCTTAATAAATAGTAAAAAAATTCCAAAAAATATAAAATTTGGTCTCCAAGCACATTTTAATATAGATTGAACATCTAACGGTTTGGAAATGTCGTTTGAAGTCAATTCGATAGGTTTTAGAGTCGCGCTCACGAAAGGCTTGGTGAGCTTAGGAGCACCCTAGTTCTACTCTCTCTCTATATATATGAGGAGGGATCCAATTACACTTTTTTTGGTGACACATCATGACACTGTTTTTTTTATAGGTCAATTTTGCGATTTCAAAATCCAAACAGTCGATCCGAACCGTTCAACATGATCACCATATTCAAATGTGCTTGGAGATCAAATTTTATATTTTTTTGAATTTTTTTACTATTTATTAAGATGGTTACAAAATCGCTGTTTTTCAATGGTCTGAAAACAACGATTTTGTAACCATCTTAATAAATAGTAAAAAAATTCAAAAAAATGTAAAATTTGATCTCCAAGCACGTTTTAATATATCCATCATGTTGAACGGTTCGGATTGACTGTTTGGACTTTAAAAATGGTAGGTGTCAAAGTGTGTCACCAAAAAAGGTGTAATTTGATCCCTCCTCTATATATATATATATAGAGAGAGAGAGAGAGAAAGAGAGAGGAGGGATCGGATTACACTCTCTTTTTTTACACACTTTGACACCTACCATTTTCAAAGTCCAAATATACGATCCAAACCGTTCAACATGATGGATATATTAAAATGTGCTTGGAGATCAAATTTTACATTTTTTTGAATTTTTTACTATTTATTAAGATGGTTACAAAATCGTTGTTTTCAGACCATTGAAAAACAGCGATTTTGTTACCGTCTTAATAAATAGTAAAATTGTAACCATCTTAATAAATAGTAAAAAAATTCAAAAAAATGTAAAATTTGATCTCCAAGCACATTTTAATATGGTGATCATGTCGAACGGTTTGGATCAACTATTTGGATTTTGAAATCGCAAAATTGGCCTATAAAAAAAACAATGTCAAGATGTGTCAAAAAAAAAGTGTAATTGGATCCCTCCTCATATATATATAGAGGGAGAGAGAGATGGGCTATTGTGCTTTGCAAAGTAAAGCAAACATTTTACTTCGGGCTCGTTTTCGGATTTTCAAAATCCAAACCGTTAGATGTTCAATCTATATTAAAATGTGCTTGGAGACCAAATTTTACATTTTTTGGAATTTTTTTACTATTTATTAAGCCACTTTGAAAATTACTGATCTGGGTGAACAGTAAAAACAGTGCAACAAAATTCTGGACCACGTGATCAACAATTTTGAAAGTGGCTTAATAAATAGTAAAGAAATTCCAAAAAATATAAAATTTGGTCTCCAAGCACATTTCAATATGTAGAACAACTTGAACGGTTCGGATCGACATTTTGAACTTTGAAATGGGAATACAAGCCTCAAGTAAAACGTTCGCTTTACTTTGCAAAGCACAATATCCCATATCTCTCCCTCTATATATATAGGAAAATGCTAATATGCTACGCGTAGCATAGAGGGCATCCATGCTACGGCTCAATATTTGAGTTTTCAAGATCCTAACGGTCAATCCAAACCGTTCAACATAATCTCCATATGAATATGTACTTGCAAACCAAATTTTACTATTTTTAGAATTTTTTTACTATTTTTTTAGATAGGTAGGAAATCACTTGATCTGAATGGGCTCCATATGAATATGTACTTGCAAACCAAATTTTACAATTTTTAGAATTTTTTTACTATTTTCTACCTATCTGAAAAAATAGTAAAAAAATTCTAAAAATTGTAAAATTTGGTTTGCAAGTACATATTCATATGGATATCATGTTGAACGGTTCAGATCGACTGTTAGGATCTTGAAAACTCAAATATTGAGCCGTAGCATGGAGGCCCTCTATGCTACGCATAGCATATTAGCATTTTCCTATAGAGAGAGAGAGAGAGAGATATGGGCTATTGTGCTAAAGCGAATTTACTTCAGGCTTGTATTCCCATTTCAAATTTCAAAACGTCGATGCGAACAGTTCAAGTTGATCTACATATTGAAATGTGCTTGGAGACCAAATTTTACATTTTTTAGAATTTGTTTACTATTTATTAAGCCACTTTGAAAATTGCTGATCACATGGTCTAGAATTTTATTGCATTGTTTTTACTGTTCACCCGGATCAGCAATTTTCAAAGTGGCTTAATTAATAATAAAAAAAATTCCAAAAAATGTAAAATTTGGTCTCCAAGCATATTTTAATATAGATTGAACATCTAACGGTTGGATCGACTATTTGGACTTTAAAAATCCGAAAACGAGTCTGAAGTAAAACGTTCGTTTTACTTTGCAAAGCACAATAGCCCATCTCTCTCTCTCTCTCTCTATATATATATATAGAGTCTGACTTAGCTACTCCATGGAGTAAAACGACTTTGTACTCCACGCCATATCTTCATTTTTAAAGTTCAAATAGTCGATTCGAACCTTCCAACATGTTCTTCATATTGAAATGTACTTGGAGACCAAATTTTACATTTTTTGGAATTTTTTTACTATTTATTAAGCCACTTTGAAAATCTGAAAATCCGGGTGAACAGTAAAAAATAGTAAAAATTTCTAGACCGCTGGATCAGTGATTTTCAAAGTGGCTTAATAAATAGTAAAAAAATTCCAAAAAATGTAAAATTTGGTCTCCAAGCACATATCAATATGGAGAACAACTTGAGCGGTTCGGATCGGTCGTTTGGATTTTCAAAATGGAAATAATGAGGCGTGGAGCACCAAGTCGTTTTACTCCATGGAGTAGCTATAAGCCCAGCACTATATATATATATATATATATATATATATATATATATATATATATATATATATAGACTGGCTAAGCTCAAAACGTTTGCACCAAGCCCTTGGTGCAAACGTTTTGGTTCTCCTATTTGCAAAGTCCAAACAGTCGATTCAAACCGTTAGATATTTAATCCATATTAAAATGTGCTTGGAGACCAAATTTCACATTTTTTGGAATTTTTTTGCTATTTATTAAGCCACTTTGAAAGTTGCTGATTCGGGTGAACAGTAAAACAGTGCAATAAAATTCTGGACCGTGTGATCAGCAACTTTCAAAGTGGCTTAATAAATAGTAAAAAAATTCCAAAAAATGTAAAATTTGGTGTCCAAGCACATTTCAATATGGAGAACAACTTGAACGGTTCGGATCGACCGTTTGAACTTCGGAAATACAAAAACAAATCGTTTGCACCAAGGGCTTGGTGCAAAAGTTTGTAGCTTAGCCACTCACTATATATATATAGAGAGAGAGACTGGCTAAGCTCAAAACGTTTGCACCAAGCCCTTGGTGCAAACGTTTTGGTTCTCCTATTTGCAAAGTCCAAACGGTCGATCCAAACCGTTAGATATTTAATCCATATTAAAATGTGCTTGGAGACCAAATTTCACATTTTTTGGAATTTTTTTGCTATTTATTAAGCCACTTTGAAAGTTGCTGATTCGGGTGAACAGTAAAAACAGTGCAATAAAATTCTGGACCGTGTGATCAGCAACTTTCAAAGTGGCTTAATAAATAGCAAAAAAATTCCAAAAAATGTAAAATTTGGTCTCCAAGCACATTTCAATATGGAGAACAACTTGAACGGTTCGGATCGACCGTTTGAACTTTGAAAATCCGAAAACAATTCGTTTGCACCAAACCCTTGGTGCAAACGTTTTGAGCTTAGCCACTCACTATATATATATATATATATAGTGCTGGGCTTAGCTAAGCCATGGTGTAAAACGACTTGGTGCTCCACGCCTCATTATTTCCATTTATCCAAACGACCGATCCGAACCGCTCAAGTTGTTCTCCATATTGATATGTGCTTGGAGACCAAATTTTACATTTTTTGGAATTTTTTTACTATTTATTAAGCCACTTTGAAAATCACTGATCCGGCGGTCCAGAAATTTTTACTGTTTTTTACTGTTCATAAGGATTTTCAGATTTTCAAAGTGGCTTAATAAATAGTAAAAAAATTCCAAAAAATGTAAAATTTGGTCTCCAAGCACATTTCAATATGGAGAACATGTTGGAAGGTTCGAATCGACTATTTGAACTTTGAAAATGAAGATATGGCGTGGAGTACCAAGTCGTTTTACTCCATGGAGTAGCCTAGTCGGACTCTATATATATATATATATATATATATATATAGAGAATGGCTAAGCTCAAAACGTTTGTTCCTGGGCTCAGGAACAAACGGGTCGGTTCTCCAATTTTCGAAGTTCAAACAACAAATCCAAACCGTTAGATGTTCAATCTATATTAAAATGTGCTTGGAGACCAAATTTTACATTTTTTGGAATTTTTTTACTATTTATTAAGCTGGTTTGAAAATCGCTGTTTTCTAATGGCACAGAATTTTAATAAAAACA
This sequence comes from Carex kokanica, assembly GCA_025461125.1. Classification (NCBI taxonomy): domain Eukaryota; kingdom Viridiplantae; phylum Streptophyta; class Magnoliopsida; order Poales; family Cyperaceae; genus Carex; species Carex kokanica. The sequence continues at coordinate 182,405 of JAJGRX010000564.1, forward strand.
GCGATTTTCAAACCAGCTTAATAAATAGTAAAAAAATTCCAAAAAATGTAAAATTTGGTCTCCAAGCACATTTTAATATAGATTGAACATCTAACGGTTTGGATTTGTTGTTTGAACTTCGGAAATTAGAGAACCGACCCGTTTGTTCCTGAGCCCAGGAACAAACGTTTTGAGCTTAGCCATTCTCTATATATATATATGAGCTATGCTACTCCATGGAGTAAAACGCGTTGGTGCTCCACGCCGCTATATTTTTATTTTGAAAATTCAAACGACCGATCCGAACCGTTCATCTTGTTCTCCATATTAATATGTGCTTGGAGACCAAATTTTACATTTTTTGGAATTTTTTTACTATTTATTAAGCCACTTTGAAAATCACTGATCCGGCAGTCCAGAAAATTTTACTGTTTTTTACTGTTCACCCGGATTTTCAGATTTTCAAAGTGCCTTAATAAATAGTAAAAAAATTCCAAAAAATGTAAAATTTGGTCTCCAAGTACATTTCAATATGGATTAAAAGTTGAGCGGTTCGGATCGGTCGTTTGGACTTTCAAAATGAAAATACGGCGTGGAGTACCAACGCATTTTACTCTATGGAGTAGCATAGCTCATCTCTATATATATATATATATATATATTGGATTTTATCACATAAATCATAGTACACTAATTAAGAAGTTTGTACACTCGTGTATTGTAAAATAGCCTCTAATTAATTTACCCTAATTCTTGTTAGATGACATGTATTTGCTTGTAATTAAAGTTGAGAGAGTTCAAGTCAGGTTTGACTCCTGTCATCCTGAACTCTTTAATTTTTTTGTAAATAACATGTAACGTAGGACACTCCAAGAAACAAGAACAAAAGTAAAGCTTTTTAAAAATGATCATGGTCACTAGAAATTAAATTTCACAATCAATCGATAATTCGTCATGAGTCCTCAACATGTACACCAGCGCCATCATCTTTTGCATACGAATAAATTAGAATTCTAAGTTACTTCACTAAAATTGCAGATTACAAGGATTATCATGTCTAACTCTGTGGGGGGGAGTGATCCTGTGAAGGGAAGCATACCAAAAAAGAAGTCAAGGAAAAGGTCCGAAGTGTGGGATCACTTCGAGGAGACACCTGATCATAAGAGAGCTCTCTGTAAGTACTGTAGTAAAAGTTTGGGTGCAGAACCTAAATCAGGGACAACCCATTTAAAACGCCACCTTAAAAGTTGCCTCAAACAACGACAGGACCTAGACCAACAACTAATAATGGGTATCCCGAATGAGGTTAGAAAAATTGGTTCAACCATTGAAAAAGAGGTGCATAAGGCTATACTTGCCGAGATGCCGTTTACTCATTCAGAATGGAAAAAAGCTTATTCCCGTTTGACGGGACTAATGGACATGGACGAAAAAATTTACTCCTACTATGAGCTTGAAAAAAAAAAGTTAGCCAATCAGTTCCAGTATTTAACTTCCCGAGTTTGCTTTAGCGTTGAAATCAATAAAATGACGGAAACACTCTTGTATATGTCCATAACAGCACATTTTATAAATGAACATTTTAAGTTGGTTAAAATATTAATTGGTTTCAAGACATTTCCTTATGATTCTTTAGCGTTGTGTGAAGTGCAGATTATGGAAAAATGCATATCTGATTGGAAATTTGGGGATAAGAAGTTTTCCATTACTGAAGATGGTATTCTATCGGTTGATCGCTCGAGAGAATTCTCTCCTACAATGTTGTTAGAAGGTCTTTACTGTCATATAGTCAGCCATGAACAACAATTGGCCGTTTCTTATTCTCAGGCATTAGGTCACGTTTTTTCCGAAGAAATTGCTAAAATTGAGAATTTTATTAAACCCATGAAAGCTGTCCGTTGCCAAATGGACTCTTTTAATCAAATTGCAAAAGAAAGGGACCTTCCTCCCATAAATGAAGATTGGTTAAATGATTTAAATTGGTATGATCCATCAACGTGGTATGGTGTAAGGGACCTAGAATGCTGGAAACCCGTAGTCAAAATATTCAAAGAAGCAATCCACTATAAAGATGTATTCAGTCAGTGTGCAAAAATACATTATGGTAGGTTGGGTGAAGTGGGTTGAGGGATGTTTGGAATTGGAGTCAGAAAATCTGGGTTATAATGGATTAGATACTGCAAATTTATCCAGTGTGTGCACGGGAAAAGAACTGACAGTCTCCTCCAAGCGTAATATAGATTGGGAAAGAGTGGAGACTGCAGTTAAGATTTTTGATAAGGTTCATGAAATTACTGATAGAATGACCAGTTTTAATTATCCAACATCAAACTTACACTTCTGGAATCTTGAAGAAATTGAAAACTTAATAACGACAAAAGAAAATGATCAAATTACAAATGAAAATATAAATGAAACACAACATAATCATTTGTGTTATGCAATTTGTGACAGAATGTCCGGTCTCATAATGAATAAAGTTTATTTTGTCGCTTGTGTATTGGATCCTCGATACAAACTAGATTTCTTGAAATACTACTTTGCGAAACCAAACAGACCACAACCAAAGTTCGGAAGAAAGGAGGATATCCATGAGATTAGGGAATTCCTTCAAACAACTTTTGATGCATATGTAAAAGGAAATACTAATGAATTTGCCAATCTGCAAGAAGAAGGTTGCACAAGTAATTCTACTCATCTAAGTTGCCCGATAATTGACGGGTTCTCTATGTATACAAACCAATTAGAAAAGAACCAAAAATCAGAACTTGAGGAGTATTTGGGTGACAAGGTGGTTGATCGTAATGATGCAAGCTTCAACCTGTTGGGTTGGTGGAAACAAAACAGATTGCGATATCCTGTACTATCTAGGATGGCACGGGATGTACTTGCCATCCCCACTAGTGTGTATAGTATGAAAGGCAAAATCAGTTTAAATTTGATAGCAGCCATGGAAGGAGTAAGCCCTCAACTTGTAGAAGCTGTGATTTGCACCAAGGACTGGATTCTCTCTGACTTACAAAGGTACACAGTTAGAAATCAATTGTAAATTATGATCAGTACTTATTTATACTGTCACGTACTATCTAGTTCTTGTCTTGTGTAATATTGTCTCGTATGAATTGCAGCATCCCAGAATCATAGAATTGATGGAGCATGGTGTTGCAGCATGTTGCTGTCGCAAAAATTGGCATGCAACCATTTGACAGAACAAAATTCAAAGCACTGATGTTTTGTCAACGATACTCTTTGTTTGGCTATTGTAATTTTAATGATTTTCATCAGAGTAATATTATACATACCAATTTTGTTTTCTATTGTAGGAGGGGATGAATTGGACTTCTCCCTACTGTTCAGTTCCTTAGATTTTTTTTTTTTTTTGATTAAATATTATAAGTTAAAACTAGCAAAGTCAGTTTATGATCAGGCCAGGCTTTATTAGAAATTATGTGCCTAGGACAAGTCAACCAAATGATGGGTAAGTTTGACCAAGCCATGCATGTAGAGGTTGGTTAATGTTGACTAGTTTTGACCCAAGTCTCCTCCCAAAAGTTAGAAAAAACTTGGGGACTTCATGTATTTTCTGGTAACAAAGAAACTGTTGAAAATTTTACTTGGTAATTTGAAATTTGGTAGTGTTAAAATTAGTTAGCTCAGTGAAAAGTTGGTATTGTGTTGGAAGAATTGTAAGCGACTAAGATCAGTACTTTTAGGCATAAGATTACTGCTGTTGGTATTAGCCCCAATTAATGCCTCGATAAACACTGAAAGTGCTAAGTGAAGTGTAAATTACTAAAATCCCATTGTGTAATCTGACCACTGTCGTATCATGCAATAAGTTTTACCAAAACACAATTCCTACTGTAAATTTTTGTATGTAGGTTTCAATTTTCAAACTCATTTTATCAATGTGTGGGATCAGTAGGCCTCAATTAATCAGATCACTAGCAATTATATATGGTAACATTGTGCAACTGTCATGACTGCAGCATGTTGCAGAAGTGGTTCGTGCAAAGGTGCCATTTTATGCTTCTCTTTGTCTGATATTTAAAAGCAACGGGCAGATGGAAGACAGAAGTTGACGCTTTTATGCTAGAAAATTATGCGGTGCGGTTCCTAAAACAGCAGTCCGTTGTGCAGCCCAAGACTTTGGGCCTTGTCCGATTCATCTGCGGCCTGCATATGGTGGATAGAAATCAGCCCAAATATGTAACATCGAATATGTACGGACACCCAGCTTTCTTTACTTCGCTTTCTCACTATTACCCCCCTCATTCCTCCCGCCTCCGACCCGCACGCCTCCCGCCAAAACCTCTCAGCCTCGCCCCGCCCCCTCTCTCAGCCATTAAGCCTCGCCCTGCTCGACCCACCTAGTAACCTCCAACCCCGACAGCAGTGCCTCTCTCTCTCTCCCGACTTTTCTTCTTACTCGACTTCTCTTCTCGCTCCGACTGTTTCTTCTCCACCACAGCCCCCTTCAATTGCACCTCTCCTGGAAAGCGCCTATCTCTCTGTCCTTTTCTCTCTCTCTCTCTCTCTCCCTCTCTATCTCTCTCAGCAATTCGAAGCCCTAGATACGGGTTAAGGTAGGTTGTTGAAATGTGAAAACTCTCAGTGTTCTTTTTGTTAAAATGTGAAAACCCTAGATAAGTTTAAATTAGATTTGTTGAAATGAAAAAAGATGCAAGGGGGGCTCGAGTGCACCAGCATCGATCAGTTTAAATAGTTCTAGTTGTCAATTAATTGGTTTTTAGGATATTAGAACTGTAGGATTTTGTCACATAAATCGTAGTACCCCTAATTCTCGTGTATTGCTAAATAGCATCTAATTTGCCCCCACTTTACCTCTAATTCTCGTCAGATGACCTGTATTTGACGAAATGAGGCATCTTTAAATTTCCCTGTGATGTTGAGTCCAAGTCATGTTGACTCCTGTCAGCCTGACCTCTTTATTTTCTTATAAATAACATGTAAACATAGGACATTACAACAAACCAGATCAAAAGAAACTTTTTGAAAAAAAAATAATCATTATCAGTAGAAAATTTCACAATGGGTAATTTGTCTTTCATTAATTGTATATGAATAATTCAAAACACTGAGTTACTTTACTCAAAATGCAGATTACATGGGTGATCATGTCTGACTCTGCGGGGAGCTATGATTTTGTGGAGAAAACATATCAAAAAAGAGGTTAAGGAAAAGGTCCAAAGTGTGGGATCACTTCAAGGTGACACCTGATTGTCACAGAGCTATCTGTAAGTACTGTGGTAAAATTATGGGTGCAGAAAGTAAATCAGGAACAATCCATTTAAAACGCCACCTTGAAAATGAAAAATGCCTGGAATGTCAACAAGACGTAGACCAACATGTAACAATGGGCATCCGGGACGAGGTTAAAAAGTTTGGTTGGACCATTGAAAAAGCATGGGAAGTTGAGGTGAAGAAGGCTACACTTGCCGAGATACCGTTTGCTCCATCAGACTGTAAAAAAGCTTTGTCCCGTTTGATGGGTCTAATGGACATGGACAAAGCAATTTACTCCTACTATGAGGAAGAAAAAGAAAAGTTAGCCAAGGAGTTCAAGGATTTAACTTCCCGAGTTTGCTTTAGCTATGAAATCATGGAAGAACTGAACTGTATCTCCGTAACAGCACATTTTATAAATAAAGATTTTAACTTGGTGAAGAAATTAATTGGTTTTAAGAAATTAACTGATATACATTCAGAGTCATGTGTAGCACATACTATCAGAAAATGCATATCTGACTGGAAACTTGGGGATAAGATATTTTCCTTTACCGGAAAAGATTATTTGAAGTATGTGAGTGAAAGCTTGAGAGAAAATTTCTCTCTTAAAATGTTGTTAAAAGGTCTGTACTTTGTACCGTGCTATAAAAAAGGAATGACCTGTTTTTATTCCGACATAAGTCCCTTTTATTTCAACCAAAATGTTGATACATTGCAAATTTTATTGTAGCCGTGAAGGCTATTCGTTGCCAAATGGGCACTTTTAATCAAATTGCAAAAGAAAGGGGCCTTCCTCCCATAAATGAAGATTGGTTAAATCAGTTTGCTGTAAGTTCTTGGCATTTGGATAGTTCGTATAATAACCACTGGGAACTTGCAGTCAAAATGTTCAAAGAAGCAATCCCCTATAAAGATGTATTCCGTCAGTATGCCAAAATAAATTGTGGCAGGTTCGCCAAGGGGCATCATATTGACTGGGAAAAGGCAGAGGCCACAGTCAAGCTTTCTGATAAGCTTTTTGATAAGGTTCATGAAAGTATTGATAGAATGGCCAGGTTTAATTATCCAACCTTAAATTTAGACTTCCCGGTTTTTTGGGAAATTCAAGACATAATGTTGCAAAAAGAATATTCTGGAATTGCTGAATTGTGGCTTAAAATTTGGAGCAGAATTTTCTATCAAACAGATAACGAAGTTTCTTTGGCTGCTTGCGTATTGGATCCTCAATACAGATACCATATTGTGAGATTATACTTTGATGACTCTCCGGAGTGCAATCAGATTTGGGAACGCTTCCGAAAACTTTTTGATGCATATGTAGATGGAAAAAAGAAGTATCTAGTTCCCAGAGTCAAAAGAAGTAAAAATGGAGTAAAAATGAAAACCCAAAGCACAGAACTTGATGAGTATTTTACTGACGACTTGGTTGGTCTTGAAGATGCAAGCTTTAACCTGTTGGGTTGGTGGAAACAGAATAGTTCGCGATATCCCGTACTATCTAGGATGGCACGGGATGTACTTGTTGTTCCCAGTTGTGTGTATAGCATAGAAGGTAATATCAGTTCAGATTTGAGAGTCCTGAAAGGAGTAAGCCCTCAACTCGTAGAAGCAGTGATTTGCTCCAAGGACTGGATTCTCTCCGACGAACAAAGGTACACAGTTACAAATAATTTGTGAATTATGATGATCAGTACTTAATCATACTGTCACTCTACTATCTAGTTCATGTTTTGTGTTATAATGCCTTGTATAAACTGTAGCATCTCGGAGTCCATGGAAACTGCTGGAGGAGGTGGTGCATAGCTCAAGAATAGTCTTGGGAAGAAGTAACTTTTGTTTGTTTTAGCAGAAATGGGATTGGCGGGTATGTCTCTGTGATGTTTTGGTGGGTATATTCTGTGGGTTATGATGATCAGAGACTTAGTGATGTTGTTATGTTGGGTTTATTTTGTGAAATTGATGATGTTATGTGGCTGATTAGTAAGAGACAGCTTTTAGTTGATCTAAGGGTAGTTGTTGTTTTAAAAAAAAGGGGGGGGGGGGGGGGGGGGGGGGGGGGGGGGGGATTGGAGTCTGGAGCAAGTATCTTTTCTTAATTTAAAATGGAGTGAAAGTATTACGTATCTGCAATTTTAGTTCAATTTAGTATGGCAAGTACTATTTTGTATTGTATTTTCGAAGATGCTTGTATTAATTAAACCTTTTGCTTCTTAAATTGATCTTCTACTTCACATCGTAGCATTACTATATTATACAGTTCAATTTAGTATGGTCAATTCTCTATGTTTTAGGCAGATGCACTTGACTTCTTATATTGATATTAGGGTTTAGTTTTTATCGACCTTAATATCGTCTCTTTTTGCTAGAATTCGTATCCTCTGCATTAACTCAAAAGAGAATTTTTTGAGTTAATACATCTCGACTATTCAATCTGTTTTAAGATTTGTGCATATCAGATCTGCACTAATATTAAAGAGTCCCTATGTTATAGGTATGAGCCAAATTGGCTCCGTTTAAAATCAAACGGTTAAAATTCATTAATTCAAAAGATTCTCTTTTGAGTTAATGCAGAGAATCCATTTTGGTAACTAAAGTAAAATTAAATTAAAATAAATATTAAAATATTTTAATGATATCACTTTAAAATTTGAATAAATTTGAAAGATGTTTAGCCTTCTACCAAATAATTAAATGTTGAACAGTAGAATTTTAATAGTTTTATGCTGAAGAACCAAATAAATTTTAAATTGATTCGGATTTCTAAATTAGCATTATTTTTAGGGTTCATCCTGAAAAAATATATTGGAGAAAGATTATAACTTATTGACATAAATATTATCAAATAGAATGTAATATTACAAAATATTGAATTTTTTTATAAATGATCAAATAATAAAGTAATTAATTATATATATTGAATTAGGTATACCCTACACATTAATGAATATTAATTATTTAAAAATTAAAAATTTCAGTCGTATTATTAATTTTAAAAGAGTGAGGCTATAGTACTATGCATAGCGCAGATTGGTCCGTACTATGGATCAATATTTTTGTTTTCAAAATTCTAATGGTTGATACAAACCGTTCAGCATGACCTCCATGTGAATATGTACTTGTAAACTAAATTTTACATTTTTTTTTATTTTTGTACTATTTTTTTAGATGGATAGAAAATCACTTGATTTGAAAATTCTAAAACATGTAAAATTTAGTTTACAAGTGCATATTCATATGAATGTCATGTTAAAAGCTTCGAATCGACTGTTAGGACTTTCAAATCGAAAATTTGAGTGCATAGCGCGGACCAATATACCTCATAGTACCATAGCCTCACTCCTTTTAAAAATATTAATAATTAATTTCATGATTAAATATACTCTATGACTTAACATGTCTTTAAGACTTTCAAACTTAAACTTTTTTTTATGGAGTATCACTAATTGAGTGGAAGGGAGCTTATTAAATCTTATTAAATATTGGTTATATAAATATATTGGTTCAAAAATCATGTTTATCACAATTGATTAAGACATGCTTTTCGTAATAACCGATTTATAGGTTTTAACCCTTTTTCTTGCTTAAAAAATAACATAAGCTCTTTTTAACGCATGACAGTTTTAATTCTCTTTTTGTTTAACATTGTCTGATTTATGATCTAACCATCAAATGTCAAATGAAAAGGAAAAATCTTAAAATATTTTTGCAGAAATCTATAGAAAAACAATTTTTTTTTTTTTTTTTTGCTTCATGAACAGCCCGTAGGCCTGAAAAAATAATGTCGTATGATATATATAGAGAGAAGGGTTCAAATGCCTTCATTTTTTGTGACTCTATCATGCCTCTATTTTTAAACTTTAATAACTCAAAATTTAAAACATAAACGTCAAAATAAAACCGTTAGATGCGATCTATATTATTTTCTCTATGTGCTCATAAAAAATTAGTACATTTCAATTTTGCTTTTATGTGAATTAATAAGTTGAAAAATCAACGTTCAGAAATTATCCATATTAGTATATATTTTTACAAGCTCAAGATGACAACCAAAACAAAGTTGAAATGTCATAATTTTTTACACGTGCATAGATAAAATGATATAATTTATATTCTTTATTTGAATTTTAAGTTTTAAATTTTGAGTTATTAAAGTTTTAAAAATAGAGACACGACGGAGGCACGAAAAATGAAAGCATTTGAATCCGTATATACATCCAACAAAGAATGACAGGGAATACAGGTTGTCGGATCCGAATCGGTTCTCGGATTTGTTGGATTTCGGAAACAACTATCGCAAACAACCACGGGTTTCGGGTTTTATTCCTTGTCTTCCTTTCCATAGCAGTATCTTCCCGGCCACGAGTCTGGATCACCGAAAGTAACTCAAATTGTGAGTTTAGATCTCGACAGTTCGATCATAATCTGGGCCAAACAGGATCACGCCAAAGCATATCCAACGGTCCGGATCTAAACCCAATATTTGTGTTACTATAGGGATCCGAATTTCATCTTTACCAGCACCAACATTTTCGCATCTCATTAATTCGCACCGCAATGAAAATGTCATGCGGTGGTTGTGAGGTCTAGCAACATAGAAGCCCTTTCCAAATTCCCCCCCTTTCGAAGAAAAACCCTTATACTAGTTCAATTTGAAGCACACCCCCCGACCCCCTCCAGTGCACCCATCCTCCAACTCTCCAGTCAATGTCTGGCGCAGCTCGTCTCGATCTCACTGGTGAAAATCAATAGTAAGTGTTTTTTTTTTTTCTTTTGTTTAAACCAGAATATTCACTGTCCCTTGTGTATCTGCCTGCTTTGATTAGTATGAGTATGTTGCTTCTTGATACTGTGGAAAATTGGGATTTTCCGAGGGTAATTTTAAGTAACTTGATTTAAAGAAGAAATTCATGTTACCGTTGACATATGCTTTTCACATCAGACTTCTGCAACTTTTGCAATAGTCGATTAATTCACTGATTTGTAATTCAAAGGCAGGGTAGTATTAATGGTAAAATTCTCTGTGATTACTGTATGATTGAAGAAATTCATTCAATTTATTTATTTTTTTGGTCTCCTCTACCTAATAACCTCTTGTTTGCTCAAGTTCACACAATCGGACTTGTTACAATTGGTAAAATGAGGCATGTTTCAGTTGAATCAGTATATCATTATTGGTTGCAGTCAATTAATGCTGACTTGAATCAACCCTTTTCAGAAAAATCTGTACAAGATATACCGGCATACGAGATGGCACAATACATTTCTCTTATGCCTTCCCTACATATACGGATTTTGTTGAAAAAAAAAAAATCCAAATCGGAACTAGCACAATCAATAAAAATTTGCAGCAATGATGAATTATTTTGACCACTTGTACCATCTATTATTTTGAAGTTATAATTCTCATCACGGATGAACCTAAATGCTGAAATATTTTTTTCTGGAAATGTAGATTTTTCTTCATTATCATGTCTACCATTGAGGAAGACATTCTGCTCAAGAGATCAAGGAGGAAGTCTGAAGTGTGGAAGTATTACGAGGACTCACCGGATGGTGAAAGAGCTATCTGTAAAGTTTGCGGTAAAAGCTTAAGTGCAAAGAGTAATACAGGGACATCCCATCTGAAACGCCACATTGAAACATGCCAAAACCTTCCGGAAGGACGCATGAAGGAATCTCCATTCATAGATTGGCAGGAGGAGGTTAGAAATTTGCTTTTATACACATCAACTCTCTTATGTGAAAGAAAGATGGTTCTCAATTTTTTCATTTATAATTGCTGCTTTTAGCCAAGAATTGAGATCTGAGAATGTCAGTGGGTCGGTTTTGTTTGTGAACAAGAGATAAGTACATTGACTGGATTTTACTTTTGTTCTTTTGGTATAAAAAATATATTACAATGGTTTGGTTGGTTCTTACCTATTTGTCAGTCAAAAAATGTTGACTAGTAGCTGACTGCTCTCCAGTTGGGTCAGATCAGGTTAAATTGTAAAATGACCTAATTTTCCTTGCATTTGATTAGAAATTGAACTAGCAGCTCTCATATGTAGTTTGGCCTCTTAAAAAGAAAAAGAAAAAGTTTCAAAGCAAGTGTGATTGGGTTGATTCACAAGATAGATATTCCCATTTATTATATATTTCATTAATATTAGCCCCTCAAGTTAAGTTATTTTATCATGGCCCATATAAGATGCTAACTTGCTGTGCTCCACTGCAGATTTCAATGTGTAACATTATTGAAGATCCAGAATCAGGTGACCAAAGCATATCTAACAAGAGACCGAAGAAGTCTGACCCGGAATCAGGTGACCAAAGCATATCTAACAAGAAACCGAAGAGGTCTGACGTGTGGGACCATTTTCAAAAGACACCTGATCATCTGAGAGCTGTCTGTGAGTATTGTGGTCAAAGTTATAGTTCAACAAAGGGGTCAGGTACAAGTCATCTGAAACGTCATCTTGAAAGATGCGAGAAGCGACCAATGGGAGATATAAAGCAACCTATCTCAGTAGCTTTTGAGGACGAGTATATAGATTTTAGTTTGAACCAAGAACAAAAAAATGAGGAACCTCATCTGAAGATGGCTATTATGGCCGAAATCCCGTTGCTTTCTTCAAACTGTAAAAGAGTTTGGCGCAGTTTGATGGGGCCGATCAACTTGGAGAGGGAAGTTTGTGATTACTATCAGAATGAGAAAATGAAGTTGGCTGTTCAATTGAAAAATTTAACTTCTCGAGTTACCTTTACCTGTGAAATGACAGGGGAGGTAGAAGGATACATCTCCATAACTGCATATTTTATTAATGATGACAATTACTTGGTTAAAAGGTTGATTGGTTTCAAGAAATTATGTGATTCTGGCATAGTGGCTGCCATAGAAACTTGCATATCTGACTGGAAGCTCGAGGATAAAATTTTTACATTTACGCTGGATTCTGGTTTAGATCAGTCAGATGTGATTGATAGCTTAAGATCAAAGTACTCTTCTAGAATGTTATTTGATGGCCAGTACATCCACGTACCTTGTTGTAAAACAATACTGGTCGAGTTTATTGATCATTACTTCTACTCCTTTGTTCTTGAAGAGGGTTGCAAAATAAGAGAATTTTTTGATACTCTGACGAGCATTCCTTGCCGAATGACCACCTTTAACAAACTTGCAACAGAGATGGGTTTTCCTCCTGTAGATGTAATTTGGCTGAAGAAATATGCCAAAGATCTGGATTCGGTTATTAAATTGTTGAAAGATGTGATCTTATATAAAGATGTATTCAGTCGGTATGTACTTACAGAAATAGGTCAATGGCATTTCACCCCGTGCAGTATTAATTGGAAACGAGTGGAACTGGCACTTCAACTTATTGGGCCAATTATTGATATAGTGAATGAGTGGTCCAGTTGTCACTACCCCTCTCCAAATTTGTACTTTCAGAGTCTCTTGGAAATTAGAGCCGCTATATCGAGTTTGGAAAAAGATATTAGTGAAGTTGAAATTGTACGTGAAAGTCAAGCTGGAGAAAAGAATGCTTCTACTTTGAAAAATGCACTTGCCGATCAGCTAGGCACATGCAATGAGCTCCTTTTCATTGCTTGTATATTGGATCCTCGATTCAAGTTAATTTATTTGGAATATTGCTTCGGGAAAATTTTCGAGTCAAATCGAGGGAAAGTTAAAATATACAGGATTCGTGAATGCCTTAGAATGTTCTTCGAGGAATATGCACAAGAGAAAGCCAGTGAATCATCTTCTCTAATCAGTGAAACTACCAATATTAAGCAAGAAGGTTCTTCTAGTGATTCTACTATCTTGTGTCGCACAAAAATTATCAATGAATTCTCTATGTATAAGAAGCAGTGTAAAAAGAACATTAAAGAATCTGAACTAGATGAGTATTTGAGTGAAGATGTAGTTGATGTGGGAGATGCGAATTTCAACTTGTTGGGTTGGTGGAAACAAAATAGATTGCGCTATCCCGTACTAGCTAGGATTGCACGTGACATACTTGCTGTACCGAACTTGCTTTCAAATATCAGTGCTGAAAAAGAAGCAAACCCTAGGCTGGTCGAGGCTGTGATGTGTTCAAAGGCCTGGATTATCTCTGATGTACAAAGGTACAGATGTATAACTAATTTTACACTTTTGGTATAGCAGTACTATTATGTTTGCAGTTTTCTAATGTTTTTGTCACACATAAACAGTGATGTCCCAGGGGAGAAGAGTCAATGACACTTGGTCTTGCTAAACGGACTGTTGTTGGCATGGCATGGATTGTAGCACCGGGAAATCCCGGAAGGGACTCAGACCTGAATTGAGAAAACTTATGGAATGAAACATGTTATGTAATCTACTTCAAAAGAAACAATGCTATGTCACACTTTATGGTGTCTAACTTCTAGCCAGGGAATTCGAGCGCAGTGCGACACCTTTTGTTAATTGCAAGTTGTAGTGAAATGGTTATTGGTTTATAGTTGTAGTTAGGATTTAAACTTTTTTTTGTGTTATTTGAAGTAGTTTGTGTGTGCCACCAGCCTTTCTTGTTAATTTGTGCTTGAGACTGTTTGTTCCCAATTTTGTGGTTATTGGGGCCCAAATAAACTGAATTAGTACATCGACCTTTTGATATGGGCATTATAGCAATTCCTGCATCAAATTAAAGTTGGTATTTTTAAGGATTGATAATTAGAACTCAATATTTTTCAAACAAATCTTACTCTGAAAATGTACAAGTTGAGATTAGTATTAACGGACTTGTAGTGTCGTACATGATGCCAAATCAAAAGATATTTCAAAATGGGTTGTTAGTTTATTTTGAGTAAATAATACCCGTTAACTGCATTTTAATAGTTTGGTCCAGTGTTGTAAATAACGGTATGTGCTCGTCGGACGGACAAGGTACCGCCAAGTAATTAATAGGAAATAAACAGAAATAATTAGAAATAATCGGCCATAATTGGAAATAATTGGCCAATTCGTTGAGAAAATCCGTGATAATTTGGTCGCCGTCAACGACTAATCGGCCGATTAATCGGCCTAAACGGCCGTTTTTTACAACACTGGTCTGGTCATTCTACAAGTATGTGTGGTAGAAAAAAAAATATTGAATGTCATTTTACATAACATTTCAAACAAAAAATACATCGCCCAAATTTGTTTTGTAGCAATTTCAAACCATTTGCTCGTGCCAAATACGTACAGAAATATCACACTTGCCTTTATTTTGTATTAATATATTTTTAGTTTATTCATCGTGCCCATCTTATAGACATAATTTTTTTTTTATAAAAGGACTCCCTTAACTAAGACCAGTGTTCTAAATAGCGCGCTATAGCGCCGATATAGCATTTTTGGACCCCAAACGCTACGCTACGACATCAAAATGCGCTATTTGCGCTACGGCCGCTACAGCGCTATAGCGGTCCGCTACGGCGCTATTTGCGCTATACAATATGGGTTTTTTTTATTTTTTATTTTTAAGCAATTTATATGGGTTTTAAATAAAGATAAAAAAAAATCTCAAACCGAAATTGAATTTGTTGCTACTTGCTACAAATAAATCAATTTGAAATTGGGAATAGAAATTGAAATTTGAATAGAAAAAAAGTCCAAACCGGAATTAAAATTTGAATAGAAAAAAAAATAGATTATGTCATGAATCATGATACTTAAGATATTTTTAATAGGAAAAATCGATAGTTTATGATATTACTATGGATATTTTGAACCGCAATTTGGACTTTGTACGGGTTCAATATGAATATTATAATTTCTTAATTACTTTGGTGTTATTTATTGTTCTATGAGACCTTAGATAATGTTGATATTTAGTACAAATATTGAATATACGAAATGTAAAAAAAAAAACGCTATTTGGAATAGCTTTCGCTATAGCGCTATTCGCTATAGCTTTTTTTTTAACCTTCCCGCTACGACGCTATAAACGCTATTTAGAACCTTGACTAAGACATCTATTTTTGCTAAAATATTTCTTATAGGGTTGAACTTGTATCTGTTCTCACATAGATGATTGGTAGTTTCACTGGGGGAAATTTTTATTGGTAGAAATTAATAGAAAAGAAGAGAGAGAAATAGAAAGAGTACATCAGTTCTTATATTGGTAGAAAGATCGGTAAAATTCTTACCGATCCAAAAAATCAAAAAGTTTGGATCGGTAGGAATTCTACCGATCCAAACTTAGTTTTTCTTTTTTTTTTTTAAATCTGATATATAGATGGAGGGAATTCTTATATTATCTTTCTAGTAAAAATATGAAAAGTTTTTCAAAAAATAGATAGAATGTTTCTATTATATCTAAATTTTAAGATACTCTATCTATTTTTGTAAAAAAAAATTATATTTTACTAGAAAAAATGAAAGAAAAAAAAACAAACTGGCTTTTAGATTGGTAAGAATTTTACCGATCTTTCTACCAATATAAGAACTGATGTACTCTTTCTATTTCTCTCTTCTTTTCTATTAATTTCTACCAATAAAAAATTCTCTTCACTGGGTATCAATTACCAATATTTCTTATTTGAATACCGTGTTGAACTTGTATGTATTACCAATATTAAGCTCTAGTGTGATATTGCCAATACAATAATCTAGTAATACCGGTATTGCATCTATATTATTCTTTTAAGCATCTTTTCGGTTTATTTTTAAATTTACTAAACTGTACGAACAACACATTATTTACCCAACTTATTAATAGTATAAAAAAATATCTTTATTTATTTTATAAAAATATTTATATTGAAATATGAGTGAGGCTATGATATGCATAGCGTAGATTGGTTTGTATTACGGATCAATATTTTCGTTTTTAAAGTTCAAATAGTTGATCTGAACCGTTCAACATGATTTTCATATGAAAATGTACTTGACTAAATTTTATATTTTTTAATTTTTTTACTATTTTTCTAAATAGATAGAAAAATATTTTTGAATGATCTAGAATCTTTAGCAAATGATTTTCTACCTATCTACTAAAATAGTAAAAAAATTAAAAAAATGTAAAAGTTGATTTACATGTCCATTTTCATATAAAGATCATGTTGAATGGTTCAGATCAATTGTTTAGACTTTAAAAATGAAGATATTAATTAATAGTACAAACTAATATGCGCTATGCATAGTATCATAGCCTCACTCTTTATGTAAATTATAATATTATAAAATATCTAACTTGTTGAATAATATCCATATTATAATTATGAATTTTACAATTTTACAATTTATCGAATCATTTTCAAATCACAAAGGTCATGTTTGGTTAAAGCCTAAATTGTGGAATAAAGAGTTTAGGTCCTAGTTAAGCCGTCAAATGGAATTTAATTGAGTCGGACCAAGATGACATAAGCCAATCTTTAGACTGGCCTAAAACGTAAGAAGTTAACCCACCTATCAAGATGGTTTAATGTTTAGTCCACACATGTGGCTTAATTTAAGATTGGTTCAAACGGAATTAATGAGAAAATTGTTTAATTATCTCAAATTACCTAAATATGAAAATTTAACTCATTAAATATATCTCTATAGTATACTTATGTACATAAAATATTATTAAAATATATTTAATTTTTATAATAATTGTCAAATCTTGTTCTATCTTAAATTAATAAAAAAATTACTTTTTTATATTTTTTTAGTTTGCAGCTATTTATAAATTTTTACCTCTAGAAACATAATAGGAGTTAGTTCTACCTCTTAAATTAAATGACCATCGTATTACAAACAAAAGTAAAATCCTAATTAAATTATAAATCGTAACACAAACCAAACCATTTGGATGTGCTGCATGGTATTAATCAAAGGTTTAAATAGTGTTTATCGCGTCATAGCGGAACGGCTAAAAAAACGACGCTATTGTCATATTACGCCGCTATAGCGCCAATAGTGTCATAACTTTTATGGTCCAAAAACGCTATAACAGCGCTATAGCGCACTATTTAGAACGCTGCTATTAATCTAAGAATATGTTGACAGACCCAGCCAATATTTAATTATCCGATTTTATTTTTAATTTTTATTAATACTGACACAATTATCTAAACTTAGATTGCAGAGTATATATCCCTTTATTTTTTTTCATTCCAAATAAACAGTATCCAATTGATATACTTAAATAGGTAATTTAATCATAATCTGTCTTATAAGTAAGCCATGAATTAAGCCATTTACTTCAACCAAACAAGAAATAGATTAAACTATAATTTAACTTTAAACCTCAATCAAATATGAATAACTTAGGCCGGTTTAAGATAGAATAACCAACTTAGACCTAATATTTAGTCCTCAATCAAACACCACTAACGACCCGTTACACATTCTATCTACAGAAATTATTGCACATTTTTTTAACATTGGGCAGTTCGAAGTGCTTCGCGCTCCGTCGTTCGTTCTCGCTCTCGCCTCCTCCGCCCAAGCGAGATGCCAAAACTTCTGACCGAACCTCCAACAGGTGGTGGTTGTATATTTTTAGTTTGGAGAAAAGAAAGGAACATCAATGGCGATGCAAACGGGAGTTACGATCTCGAAAGCTATTCTTTTAGGCGCAGCTGGTAATATCTGAGTTTTAGAGATTTCAATGTATTTTACACTACAAGGAATCATTTAGTAATTATGGCAGTAAATTCTTTGAATTTGACCATGTCTCATGTACCAATCTGAAATCTAACAGGGTAAATGCATCAATGTAAAGTCCATGCGCATTGGTATAGATAATGAATTAAGGTAAAATACATGAACAATTATAAAGATACTTAACAATTTTTTTAAATTGTTAGGAGCCATAACACCGGCCAAAATTTCACTTGGTTATTTTATAGGAGGATTTTGTGTAGACAAATTTAATACATTTGAGATTGTGATATAAGAAAGGGGATAAATGTATCATTTTGTTGAATAAGGGAACTGCAACATGGGAAGAATCTTGAGACATTTTTTATCCGTCATAACCTGCGGTTAATAATTTGAGTTATTTTTGTGTGATTAGGTTCAATTCTCATTCGTAATGGAAAAATTTCTGATATTTTGGGGGAGCTTCAGGTGAAAAAAAGACAAGGCAATCTTTTGCTTTAATAAATGCGAAACTAAGTATTATGCTGATAACTTTCATATGTTTTCAGGGGATGGTGAAGGGATTTGAGAGATCAAAAGAAAATGTAGGTGTTGCTGATGCTGATTTAAGCGAAGCTCTTGCTTCTCAGGTTCATTTTTTATTTATTTTATTGCATGAAACACCCATTTTGCCCTTGCTAAGTTTGAAAGCCAAGTAATAATGCAAATAACATACATTCTTCTTCTTTTTTTGCTTTTGCAATGATGTGCTTGGATTTGATATTTTTGCATTTAGGATAATCATATTTTTTTTCTTATGAAAGTGTGTGTAATGTAAATTTATCTTTATTCTTGAAAAGTTTATTACATTCCATTTTATTTTGTTCATCCTTTTTCCAGGTAAGGAGATTGGCTACAGAGGTACATCAGCTTGCCTCCTCACGCCCTGTTATTTTAAATGGAAATTCTAACAATACAGGTAAAACTTATTTATGCAACATTTATAAATAAGGAATAACAACAATAATTTTTTTAAAACTTAGTAGTATCCAATGCATGCATCTTGTTTCTTGTTAATTGTACCAGGAGTGGCATCATTTGTGGTTCCAGCTGCTACAATCGGCGCATTGAGCTATGGATACATGCGGCTGAAAGTAATTCTTTTGTGTTTCATTTAACTAATTGTTATAAATTTGTTACGTTTTGTTATGAGTTTAAAGGCAAGTAATACTTTTTTGAAACTCTAGTATCAAAATCTTAATGCATTACCTTGATTTTCTATTTGTAAAAAATTTAAGTAGGGAATTTCAATTTCTGATATGATGTATGTGACAAAGAGAAATATGGCAAATGCTGTGGCAAGTATGAGCAAACATTTTGAACAAGTCTCAGCTGCTCTTGCTGTAAGTTCAAATTTAGCATTTAACTCCATTTTTTATTAATTATATGTTTTTAATTCAAATTATTAGAAATGTTGTTATTTCTTAGGCAACAAAGAAGCATCTTACGCAGCGAATTGAAAACTTGGATGGTAAACTTGATGAACAAAAGGAGATATCTAATGTGATAAGAAAGGAGGTACTATATTTTAATTGTCCATCTCTTTTTTCGAATCAGGTGGTACCTACTTTGCATAGAGTAACAATTCATGTATTCCTATATAATTCTGTTATGTATGTATTACTATATGATTCTGTTATATATGTATTCCTATATAATTCTTGTGTATCATGTTTTCCCTTTTTTTAGATTATCCTTAAGTTGTTCTCTCTTGCATTAATTAGGTTGGTGACACGAATAAACTGATAAAGAATTTGAGTATGGACTTGAGCTCAATCCAACAGTTGGTTTCAAATATGGTGAGCAAAAAAGAATCAAGCAAATATATTTTATTTAAAACTGTTGTATAGTATATATACATAGTAGTACTTACTAGTTATATTCTGATTTCTTTATAGGATGATAAGGTCAATTCTATGGTCCAAATACGCTATAGCAGCGCTACAGCGCACTATTTAGAACTCTGGTATTAATTCAAGAATATGTTGACAGACCCAGCCAATATTTAATTATCTGATTTTATTTTTAATTTTTATTAATACTGACACAATTATCTAAACTTAGATTGCAGAGTATATATCCCTTTATTTTTTTTCATTCCAAATAAACAGTATCCAATTGATATACTTAAATAGGTAATTTAATCATAATATGTCTTATAAGTAATCCATGAATTAAGCCATTAACTCTAATCAAACGAGAAATAGATTAAACTATAATTTAACTTTAAACCTCAATTAAATATGAATAACTTAAGCCGGTCTAAAATAGAATAACCAACTTAGACCATTTAATCTTTAGTCCTCAACCAAACACAACCAAACTGTGTTTATCTATTATTTTAGGAGTAGAACTAAGGTGCTCTTAAGCTCACCAAGTCCTTTGTGAGCTTAACTCAAAAACCTATCGGATTGACTTCAAACGACATATCCAAACTGTTAGATGTTCAATCTATATTAAAATGTGCTTGGAGACCAAATTTTTTATTTTTTGGAATTTTTTTACTATTTATTAAGCTGGTTTGAAAACCGCTGTTTTTATTAAAATTTATGCACCATTGGAAAACAACGATTTTCAAACCATCTTAATAAATAATAAAAAAATTCCAAAAAATGAAAAATTTGGTCTCCAAGCACATTTTAATATAGATTGAACATCTAACGGTTTGGATATGTCGTTTAAAGTCAATCCAATAGGTTTTTGAGTTAAACTCACAAAGGACTTGGTGAGCTTAAGAGCACCTTGGTTCTACTCTCAACTTATTTTATTTCATTTTTTTTGCCAACGACCCGTTACACATTCTATCTACAGAAATTATTGCACATTTTTTTAACATTGGGCAGTTCGAAGTGCTTCGCGCTCCGTCGTTCGTTCTCGCTCTCGCCTCCTCCGCCCAAGCGAGATGCCAAAACTTCTGACCGAACCTCCAACAGGTGGTGGTTGTTTATTTTTAGTTTGGAGAAAAGAAAGGAACATCAATGGCGATGCAAACGGGAGTTACGATCTCGAAAGCTATTCTTTTAGGCGCAGCTGGTAATATCTGAGTTTTAGAGATTTCAATGTATTTTACACTACAAGGAATCATTTAGTAATTATGGCAGTAAATTCTTTGAATTTGACCATGTCTCATATACCAATCTGAAATCTAACAGGGTAAATGCATCAATGTAAAGTCCATGCGCATTGGTATAGATAATGAATTAAGGTAAATATATATGACCAATTATAAAGATACTTAACAATTTTTTTAAATTGTTAGGAGCCATAACACCGGCCAAAATTTCACTTGGTTATTTTATAGGAGGATTTTGTGTAGACAAATTTAATACATTTGAGATTGTGATATAAGAAAGGGGATAAATGTATCATTTTGTTGAATAAGGGAACTGCAACATGGGAAGAATCCTGAGACATTTTTTATCCGTCATAACCTGCGGTTAATAATTTGAGTTATTTTTGTGTGATTAGGTTCAATTCTCATTCGCAATGGAAAAATTTCTGATATTTTGGGGGAGCTTCAGGTGAAAAAAAGACAAGGCAATCTTTTGCTTTAATAAATGCGAAACTAAGTATTATGCTGATAACTTTCATATGTTTTCAGGGGATGGTGAAGGGATTTGAGAGATCAAAAGAAAATGTAGGTGTTGCTGATGCTGATTTAAGCGAAGCTCTTGCTTCTCAGGTTCATTTTTTTATACAATTTTTTTTTTATTTTGTTGCATGAAACACCCATTTTGCCCTTGCTAAGTTTGAAAGCCAAGTAACAATGTAAATAACATACATTCTTCTTCTTTTTGTGCTTTTGCAATGATGTGCTTGGATTTGATATTTTTGCATTTAGGATAATCATATATTTTTCTTATAAAAGTGTGTGTAATGTAAATTTATCTTTATTCTTGAAAAGTTTATTACATTCCATTTTATTTTGTTCATCCTTTTTCCAGGTAAGGAGATTGGCTACAGAGGTACATCAGCTTGCCTCCTCACGCCCTGTTATTTTAAATGGAAATTCCAACAATACAGGTAAAACACATTTATGCAACATTTTTAAATAAGGAATAACAACAATAATTTTTTTTAAACTTAGTAGTATCCAATGCATGCATCTTGTTTCTTGTTAATTGTACCAGGAGTGGCATCATTTGTGGTTCCAGCTGCTGCAATCGGCGCATTGAGCTATGGATACATGCGGCTGAAAGTAATTCTTTTGTGTTTCATTTAACTAATTGTTATAAATTTGTTACGTTTTGTTATAAGTTTGAAGGCAAGTAATACTTTTTTGAAACTCTAGTATCAAAATCTTAATGCATTACCTTGATTTTCTATTTGTCAAAAATTTAAGTAGGGAATTTCAATTTCTGATATGATGTATGTGACAAAGAGAAATATGGCAAATGCTGTGGCAAGTATGAGCAAACATTTTGAACAAGTCTCAGCTGCTCTTGCTGTAAGTTCAAATTTAGCATTTAACTCCATTTTTTATTAATTATATGTTTTTAATTCAAATTATTAGAAATGTTGTGATTTCTTAGGCAACAAAGAAGCATCTTACGCAGCGAATTGAAAACTTGGATGGTAAACTTGATGAACAAAAGGAGATATCTAATGTGATAAGAAAGGAGGTACTATATTTTAATTGTCCATCTCTTTTTTCGAATCAGGTGGTACCTACTTTGCATAGAGTAACAATTCATGTATTCCTATATAATTCTGTTATGTATGTATTCCTATATGATTCTGTTATATATGTATTCCTATATAATTCTTGTGTATCATGTTTTCCCTTTGTTTAGATTATCCTTAAGTTGTTCTCTCTTGCATTAATTAGGTTGGTGACTCGAATAAACTGATAGAGAATTTGAGTATGGACTTGAGCTCAATCCAACAGTTGGTTTCAAATATGGTGAGCAAAAAAGAATCAAGCAAATATATTTTATTTAAAACTGTTGTATAGTATATATACATAGTAGTACTTACTAGTTATATTCTGATTTCTTTATAGGATGATAAGGTCAATTCTATGGTCGAAAAACAGGTAATCACTTTTCGTTTTTAGAATGATGTAATACCTATTCAATACTGACCAGTTTTGTTTTAATTCTAAAAGTTATCGGAATTGTTGTTCAGGACAATATTTTTTATGGTTACATACTTACATCTAGATTTTTCATCCCCTAACAATTTCTCTTTACCTTTTGCTGATGGAAATTTTTGAATTCTTCTCAAAGAATCTTTCATTAACTGGTGTAATGTACCTCTGCCGGTTTGTGGATGGAAAAGGTGGAAAAGTTCCTGAATCTTTATATGTAAGCTTTCAATTTCATTTGTTCTTCATTGGATTTTGAAAACCTTCTATTAAGTTGGTGTGATTTCATATGCTTATTGCAAAAGAAAAGTTACTTAGATCATTCTGTTTCAATCTATCGCAAAATGAAAATGTCTTATTTCTTATAATTTTTTTTTTTTTAAATCCATGGTGGGGACTTAATTAATTTGAGGGTGTACAACTGTCTAGATAAACAAACCTAAGGGTAAATTTGGAACAAATCGTAAAATTAGCAATTTATTCCAGAAACTTTACTGTTTTCAAACTATTGTTTCTTTCTATACTTTTAAGTCAATTTTGTTTTTCTTGTATGTTTGCTCATCTACTGAAGGATATTTCACCGAAGCACTTGTTAGCTGGGAAGAGATTTGTTGATCACCTAGATACCGGTTATTTAAAGGTTGCTGCTCTTTTGCTTTTGTGAATAAAAGTATTAAATGAATTATTTTAATAAACATATAAAAGGGAAAATAATTTGATTTTTTTATCCGTTTGTTTCTATTCAGGGGTTGCAACATATTGTAGAGGAAACAGAAAACTTCAATTTGGCCATAGCAAGAGAAGTCTCTCTACCTAGGTAATTTCCTTATTAGTGTACTTCTATCTATTACCTGTGAGAGTATAACATATTGGTGGAATATTCATGAATACCCTTCTAAAATATCACATTGCCACACTTACCCTTCCAAATTTCAAAAGCTCTCAACTCTCAAGTCTGCCAATCAATTAACCATACAATTAAAAATAACTTCTTATTTATGTTTCGACGAGAAAGTAAAGTGAGAAAAATGTTGTTAGGTTTTGTTGTGTAACTGGGAATTACAAGTTAGACAACAGAGAAAATACAAGGTTAAAGTTAGATTGGTTGTCATGATTTTTTTTAATAGTTCAATGAACTTTCTTGTCAATTCCAGATCAAAGGTTAACAGTCAGGGCAAGTTAAATATATTCAAGATTAGATGGGTATTTAAAAAGTTCTTTAAATTTTTTGCAATGGTAGAAGTGATGTATACAGTTTCGAAAAGCACATATGTAATTTGAGATTTTAAAAGTGGTGTATGTGCATTTTTTACAGAACAACGTCCATGTAATTTCGACAAAAGAAAATATTAGAATGATGTCTTGCAGCGAAAAATTCAGATGGAGGTGATTTTGGTATCTGACCCCCTCTTGCCTGAGTTTAAGAATGCAATTGCATAAGTTTCTGTTTTCTAATTTTTAAACATTTATACATAGATGTCATCTTTTTTTTTTGCTTATTTATTCAGGTCCTCAGGGTCTGCGACAACAACTGTAGATGGATCGTCTTACATTGTTGTTAACCTTTGATAACTTTTTTTTTTGTTTTTCCATCTGACTAGAGAAATGTTGATAATTTGAGTTGCTATACATTAATTTGAATGAATTACATGTTTATGAGATTTGTACTATTGTAGATCTCTAATTATTATTACTACAGTCCGGTATACTGCGTTAGAAATTAGGGAGAATTTTTAGTGTGTTCATACAAATTTCTAAATAAATAATTATTTCATCGAAAGATCATAATATAATATTCAATATTCTTATAAAAACTTAGCATTATTTCTTCTATTTTTATTTATTTAACTTTTTATTTAAATATTTTAAAAATTAAATTGACAAATATATCATCCATTTTAAATGGAGGTGTTATTTATTGGTCTTGACAAGGTGTATATTTGTATTTAGTACATTCTCTCAAACATCCATTGCACAATCATACCATATTTAATGCACAAATAAAACAAACTAAACATAACAATTCTTAACAGAACGACAAAGAATCATGGACTTGTATGAGCAATTTGTATTTTAGAAAAAGATAAGTATTTTAGAAATTTGTATAAGCAAAGTAGAAATTCTCCCCAATACCAATTATAGTTATCAATGTGTCACGTGTTGTGACTTTTGGATGCAATGAAAACAAATTTTAGAATTTGATAGAAGTACTTGATGAAATGGTTTCTGATGATGCAGTGAAAACAAATTTATCCTTCCAAAAAAGCACACACATCTGAGTAGAACCATAGTAACAAGATTCGCCAATTATATCCGAATAATTCGTTTTTTTTGTGATGCCGAACCGAATGCCGAATTATTCGGTTGACTTCAAATGACGATTCTTTGTGAACTCAACTCTAAAACCTATCGGACGGACTTCAAATGATGAATCCGAACCGTTGAAACTTGTCTACCTTCCGAGCGATGTATCTACATACAAAAATTTTAAAATTTTGAATTAATTTTCTATAGAGTCAAGTGGTAAAAAAAACGTTCAAAAAATGAATGCACTAAAATTAATTTATAGATCTTCTAATTTTGACCGCTTGATTCTATACAAAATTAATTCGAAAATTTAAAAGTTTCACATGTAGACATATCACTCGTAAGATAGACATGTTTCAACGGTTCGAATTCATTATTTAAAATTATTCCGATAAGTTTTAGAGTTGAGTTTATAAAGAAAAGAGGCTTAGTGAAGTTAAGAACACCCTAGTTCTACCGAAATTTTTATTAATCGAAAAAAAATATATCGAAAAGCAGCAGAACTTTTGTGAGAATTCTAAATATAGGTAGAACGGGATTAATCCTACCGTCCCATGAGGCGGGACGAACCATCCCGTCCAGCTTAACCTCCCTGGTGCGCTAATCTCAAATCAGAGACGGTAGGAACTATCCCGTCCAATCTAAAAAAAAAAAATATACCAGACGGTATGATCCATCCTGTCCAAGGAGCGGGAAAAAAAAAACCAGAGACAAGATGGATCGTCCCGTCCCGTCCGAGGCCCTATTTAAACTCAAATTTCACTAGTGATGGCTGGAATATGTACAACCGTCGTACCTGCCTCTGTCAAAGCTGATCAAATTCATGATTTTTGCAAATTTGTCTATAGTGGGGATGAATGTGAGCTTGATGCGGAACTCAGTTGGATTCTACCACGTTAGACCTTGAAATTTGTATTGTTGTTGTGTATTTATACTTGTATCAGCTGGAATAAGGTTAGACCTTGAAATTTGTATCACCTTGAAATAGGGACGAGACGATCCATCTTGTTCCTGATTTTTTTTTTTTAATAGTCAGACGGATCAATTGTATTGTTTCTGATTTACAATTAGCGTCTCAAACTGGTTAGCGAAATGTTAATTCAGGACGGGAAAGCATGAGACGGTAGGGTTAATTCCATTCTAACTATATTTAGAATTTTCACAAAAATTCTGCTTTTTCGATTAATAAAAATTTCGATAGTTCTACTCCACACATCTCCACATAAAATTAAAAACAATAATGAAAATAATCACTTCCTAGGTGTTCTGCATGTCGTTTATACTTGCATTAGAAAATTCAAAATTGGAAACCGACCATGGTCAATTGACCTGGTTCAGCTCCCCTCCAGTGGGGAAAATTCACTGGACCATCCTAGACAAATCTATACTGTACGCTAGATTGGACGATTCAGATCAAGCGCTTCGTTCGACCTTTACAAAGTTGGCACTTTGATCACCACACCAATCCAGTCAGATGTGATCTTCATCGTCAAATCGAACAGGATCCGACGAAAATAGCCCAGCCCAGCCCAGCCCAGCCCAACTTAAAACCCCTAATAAACCTCCTTCTTCTTCCCCTTTTCCCTCTCACTTCACCGCCCCACAGAAAATAATAAAAAAGAAGGAAAAAAATAAAGTATGGCGCTCTCCCTCTCAGTCGCTTGCGCTGGAGTGAACTCGAACCCCTCTACACTCGTCAGAAAAAATGGCATTTCAGCGTCTCGTAAAACCCTAACCCTAGTTCCGATAACTCAAAATGGCACAAACAAGAGAAATAGGAGACTGTCCGTACATGCTCTCCAGTCCCAGTCAGACTACTACGCGATGCAACAGAATATGTCGTCACGGTCACATGAAGATGGTTTTTATTTCCTTTTCTTATTTACTTTCCCCCCTTTTTTTGTTTTCATTCGAGTAGAAAGCCACCGTCACTTCTTTTTTTTTTTTAAAAAAAAACACCCTTGAGTTTGGAGTTTTACATTTTAGCAATATGTCTCTTGGGCACACAGAAGCAAATGTGGAATTTTGCATTTTAGTGATGTTAATTCATGTATTAATAAGGCTTGCATGCAAAATATCCTAGTAATATTGTACTTCTATTTTATTTTTCAGGTCAATCAGCCAAGGTTTTTGTGGACTACTCTATTTATAAAGGGAAGGCAGCACTAACTATCAGTCCGAAAGCTCCTGAGTTCAGCCCTATAGATGTAATTTTCTCTTTTGGCCTTTGCGTATCTTTATTATGTGCTTCTATTGTTCTCTATTTCATTCCATTTTTAAATATATTCAATTTTGCTATCACAGGCAGGTGTGTACAAGGTTGCAAAGGAGGGATGTTTATTTTTACAATTTGCCCCTGCAGCTGGGAACCGTCAGTTTGATTGGAGTCGGAAACAGGTTTCTTTCAATTAAGATATACATCTTTTCTAAAGAAAAAAAAAAATCCATCAGTTTATTCTGAGATGTTTTTACTGGTAAGTTTACAGATTGCACTGGTATCGCTCAAAATAAAGAAAAAGGAGGGAAGTGAAATTGTACTTCCAACTGCTTTTTTATATATCTGACAAAAACTTTTGTCTGAGTGTAGATATTTACATTAAATGTGGGGGAAATAGGAACTCTAATAAGTCTGGGTCCCAATGATTCATGTGAATTTTTCCATGATCCCTTCCTGGGAAAAAGGTAATGCATATTTGTTCTTCTTATTTCAATTTTTTTTTTTTTAATTTGACGAGAACATCTGTTGCTGTGTCTCTTCAGCCACTGAGTTTTTTTTGCTTGCCTTGCTTTAGAAGGCTTTATTTATGATTAAATATTTCTCAAATATGAAATGTGTGATTTTTTGGGTTTTCTCGTTGTTTTTAAACAGCGAAGAAGGGCAAGTCCGTAAAATATTGAAGGCAGAGCCTCTTCCAGATGGTTCTGGATACTTCTTTAATCTGAGTATGTTTTACTGCTAGTTTTAGCACTGAACCAACCCAACCAACTGACATGCAATCAGATCTTACCCAATAGCGGCCTTAAAAGAACCTGGCCCGGTGGGCAGGTTGGGTTCTGGTGAAGTCATATTTGGAATTTGATTTTTGGAGTAAAGGGTCAATTTGTATATCTCTATGTAAAGGAATCTGATCTGGCCCAAAAAAGGATTTACATCAAATCAACTTTTATGGGTTGTAACCCAGAAAAAGAAAACTTAAAAGCTACCTCAAAAATTATGCTTAAAGATGACCTGAACACAAAAATAGCCTGAGACGGGTTATAGACCTTACCAGCCTCTTTCTACTTCTTTATTACAGTGTGTGGATGTTAGAATTTAAAAGTGGAAAGGCTTTCTGGATGGATAGCTTCATAATTCTTTGTTCTATTTCTATACAGGTGTTTCTGACCGACTAAAGAATGTGGAGGAGAACATTTATATACCTATTACCAAGGGCGAATTTGCCATCCTACGATCCTGTCTCGATGTAATAATATACTTTCCACTTTATTTCCTTTTAATTTTTCACCTTTTCAAAGTAAATCTCCAGGCCTCCCAGTTAAAATTTCAGTTGAAAACGGATGTAAATTTTAGTTTGGTGTTGTCAAGGTATGAGTTGTTTTTTGGTTGAACCTGGATTTGGGCCAAGGATTTTGGTGTGGACCTTTTTATTTTAATCATTTTACTAATGAAATAAATAACAGGCATGGTACAAATTAGAGTGTTAAGGCATGAAAACTGGATCTATCAAGCTTGTTAAATGGACACATTTAGGGACTTTTTTGATTAATTTACTCTTTCTTTGTATCTAAGTTTTTACTCATTGTTTATAATACTTGTTTTGTTGTGCAGTATCTCATACCGCACTTGCTTGGCTGGAACACTTTTGTGAACTCTATCGGTCCTGGCAATTCAGGACGAATGAATAACTACAGTTCACGTTCTGATTTGGAGTGGGAAAGGTAATGTAAAATTATTGGAAAGCAAATCGACAGCTCTCTCTATGACTGGGCCTTTTGTTATAATGTGATGATGTTTCTACCTTGGTGCGTACCACTGGGAAGTTTATCTTCTTTTTTTCTTTTCTTTTTAGGTGATGGTTAGAAATTGGATGTTGGATAGTTGGAGAAGTATGTTTTGGTATGTATCAGTTGGGGATGTATGTTTTGGTATGTATCAAGTGTTGGCAATTACTGTTAATTCTCTTCCTCTCTTTCATAAGGAGAATTAGAAAAAACTGGTTTAGCATTTCTATGTAAATGAGGTCTACTGTTAATTGCCTTCAGTTTCTGTGCAATTCTTTTGCATTATTTTAACTTAATGATGGCAACTAGCTCAAGGGGCATGATAATGTGTTGATGTGTTTAACCTCCATCAAATCTTTTTATATATGATAATCCTGAACCATTGATCATGTAATCTGTCAGATGGAAGTTCAAACTCAATGCCCTCTTGTTATCTAAGACCACATGCCAGAGTGCAGAGTGTGAAAAAAGAAATACTTTATCAAGCCCTCTCAAGTCATCATAAAATAAAATTTATATAAAGTTACAAATAACATATACAGAATTCATTAGTCATTAGTACATTTTCATGTCATTATACGCAATATGATACATAAAATCTACAAGCAATCACAATATACAATATATTAATCATGGTTTCCTTTTCCTTCAATTTGTATTCCCCACCTTAAGCTGATTCTGACATGATAGTTGATGCCGGACTTGTAACTGTATCTCTTTGGGCCACGGCCCAATAATGTCCAAATATGCCTCTTTCGATCCAGACCGTTGGATGGAATTTCAACCTCTTTTATAAGTCTTTTTTTTTTTTCTAGGGTTTCACTGTCGATTCAATTCTCTCCGAGCACCCACAGTTTTCACCTCTCCGGTTTTTGCAGCTATTTTTTTCTGTTCGTGTTTTTTAATAACTTTTCGGATAGGATTTTTTCTCTTGCTTTGCGATCGAGACCTTTAGTTTAAGTGTTTAACGTTTTGTGATTTGCATCTATTGCAGTGCGCAGATCTAAATTTTTTCCTTCAATTATCTGAAAATTACAGAATGCCCATGGCCGAGCGCTATCTCCGTAAGAAATGGAGAGGCGTGGTATTCCACGAGATAAGGTTTTTCAGTGGCACATTCGGAGTTAATTCGAGTGTGATGGGCAGATATTAATTTGAAGCCTCTGGTCGCTCGGCTGTTCGAGCTGTGTGGTTTGAGCGAGGGGGTAGGCAGATATTTTATGACACAATTTTTGTTTCATTTTAATTTTGTAAAGTAGTATTTTTTGGCAAAATATTTGTTTTGGTAAAATATTTCTGCGGGTTTTTGTGCTATTACAATCACAGATGTTAGTGGAAATACTCTTTGTAAACCTCCATGGATGGCTCTGCCAAAACAAGTGTCTTCATCGATTGAAGAAATTGATGAAGACTTTGTTTTGGGAGACCCATCCATGCGGCTTCTTTCACAAAGAGTTATGTGGCCGTCGATGCTGGTGTAGAACATGGAGCTGATGTAAGTATTTTTCTATTGTTATAACTTCTCCATTAATTCAATTTTAGTTTAGCAAATAGTAGTTTAGTTGTTGCTGTCTTTTGTTTTTCACAATATTGTGGTGCTTTTCTTTTTGCGGTGTAGTATTAGTATTGTGTTTTTTGTTTCTCCTTTCAAATTTAATACATCATAATACCATTTTTATTTTATCTGTGTTAAAAAATATTGGGAGGGTGCATCTGTAAAATCTTCATTGACATGAAATAGATTAAATTGTTTAGTTATTTTGTTGTTTTGGTAAAATATTATTAATAGATTAATAAAAAAGGAATAAAAGAAAGGTTGTGTATTTTTAACAGGAAATAGGATTTTGTAGTTTTGACAGAGGAATTGGAAATTTTTTGAAAGTTTGGATGGGCAAATGAGCATTCCACCCTTTAATTAGTCTTTTGATTATTTATGCGTGACAACAATTTTAATTTTAACTTTGTCTTACAGTAAACCCAAAAAATAAAATAGCTAAAATGGATTGGCGCATTTAATTTTTCTCTGTCTATATTAGTAAAGTGGTTTACTGTTTTTTTTTTATAATCAGTTCTGAAACTAAATAGGCTTGACTTGGTAGTCTGGTATGTAATGTAGTCAATACTGTATCGGAAGAGCTGTTAACAATTAATTTCAGAGAAGTCGAGTTAAAATTGAACTTAAGAACAGTAAACTACTGGTGCGTTTGTAGCGTTTCAATTGACATTTGTCTGGTACTGGCGGTAAGGACATGGTTTACATGTCTTATTAGCTTTGAGAGATTGAGGTTGTTTATTTTATTAACTCTGATTCGATTGATAAAAAAGAGAATCCACACTAGATTATATAAATAATTGCAGTATTAAAATGGATGTAATGTTGAACTTTATTTTTTGAGAAAGGAATGAGGGTCAAGCCCTCCTTTCATTGATAACAGTAGCAGTTACATAGGTGATGTAAATACCGAAATTGAAAACAAAAGCAATTTAACTCAAACAGGCTTGAGTAAGTTTGAAAGGTAAAACAGTAAGACTGCATTTACAAATTACAATAAAAGTATAACTCCAATATTATGTTTATAAAAATTGATGAAATTTGATATACAACTTGCCGTGTATCAAATGTTGAAATTTTAACGGTATGAAATTAATAATTCTAAGTGCATCGACAAACCATACTATTGTCAGATTACCTATATATATCCATGATGTACCTATAATTTAACTTTTTACCTTTTTTTTAATATTTATTGCATTTTTGAATATCAAAGATGATTAAAATAAGCAGTGATCCCTTTTTAAAGTTAAATTCTATTTTTAACCTGGGAAATATATTGAAATATCGGTTACGAATAGACCTGGTCTAAACGAACCCGTACCCGAAAGTACAAAACCATTACCAAGCTTTTCCCACTGGATCTACAAAGAAAGAAGAGGAAGCCCGTGCTAAGTAATCCTTCGATTGAGATTGAGAGAGAAACAAAGAGAAGAAAGAGATAGACTTAAACGAGTCTACGCGGCCAGTGGAGGTCGACCACCGCATCCCTTTACCGTACTACTATTGTATTGCCGATAACCTTCTCCGACAGGTGGCTCCCATCCTCTTATCTATTCATCTCTCCTTTTTTCTTTTAGGCAGTAAAAGCAAAATTGCAACCCCATTCAATACTGTAATTGCCTACTCTGTACTGGTATAGGAAGGAGATTATGAATATTTTCATTAGTCATTTAATCTACTAGCATTTAGTTCAAATGCCCAGATCTTTCTTCTCTGTGTGTATCCAGCTTTAAAAATTTTATAAGAATTTTGTTCTTTCAGTCAGGTGTGAGTCTATTCTTTTTAACCCAAGTCATACAAGTAAAATTTAGCAAAATATAGCAGGAAAAGAAAAACATTTCCTTCCTTGCTTATTTGGATGTAATTGTCTCATTTTTTCCTTTCTCGAAGAATCATTTTCCACTTATGTCTTGTCCATTACATATTATGTGTACTGATACTATGTCATTTGGTTAATGCCTTGTGTCTGTACTAAGCTTTTCAACGATCCATACACATTAAGCTGTCCTGTTGTCTTTTAATAAATTACAGAAAGATTTAGTATTGATTTGATTACTTTGTTTTGTTTAATAATATAACAATGGTTCCATTAAATTGTTCTCACATCCTCAGTTTAATTTTTTATTTAATTGCAGGCCAAAATTTACCGGGAGGAAAAGAATCTTATTGATCTATATATTATACTTGTCAGATGTTCAAGGTAATAGTTAAAGGTTACATATCATGGCATGCATTGTTTAGTTCGGATTCTGTTATGCTTTTTTATGTTACTGAAATTTATGTTTATGCTTCCCAAAACTGAAAGTACTGCCTACGCTTCTCCAAAACCTTGACTTCTATAGTAAAATTGGGACAAAAGGGGAATAAAATAGCATTGCAGTAAAAGCTCTTTGGAGCGAGTAATGGCAGTACGTGACCAAATACGTAAAGGTAAAGAAATTCATATAAATATCACTAAGAAAGACTTTTCATATATCTGAGCAACTATTGGATGTAATTTAATGGGCAATTTGGAAAAAAGACTTGGTTATCGGGAGCTAGATGAGAGGTAGAAGGGTAAAGTTTGGTAATTTTACTGTCTCAGATGCAAGCAGTTTAATCAAATTGTTGCTGCACTTGTTTCTGTATGGAGGGAGAGAGGTCACTTCCACAGAAACCTTTGATATAAAAAGCAAACAGAACCAAAAGCTAGCTCATGCCCTTTTAGTTAATGCAATTCTCTTGGTAGGCATCTTTTAACTTGTATGATTCTTATGTGTGAACTTTCTCAGTTTGTTATGTGAGACTATACCTGCACACCGTGACTATGGGACCTTCAAATCGAGAGAGAAGTCTCTTTTTAGAAAGGTGTGCATCTTCTTTGCTAATTGCACTGTTTAGACACCAGCATAGACCTGATTGATATGGTATTTGATACCTCGATTCTTGCTTAAGGTCAATGTTATCAGAATTAACTATTAAGTCACAGTTACCATGTAAGCAGGCAATGAACTTATGTATTTGATACCTCGATTCTTGCTTAAGGTCAATGTTATCAGAATTAACTATTAAGTCACAGTTACCATGTAACCAAGTAATGAACTTATGTATTTGACACCTCGATTCTTGTTGGGTTGACTTTGACGAATTCAAATGATAAGCTGTCCCCCCCCCACATAAAAAAATATCCCAATGGTGATCCACACGGAAATCAAGCAATTGGATAAACGTAATTGACTTTGAAAAAGTTCAAGCCTTCACGAAGTCCTTTATAACCTAAACATTAGGAATGTTATACAAGCGCTCCTGATGTGTTATATGTGTTAATTCCAAACAGGGAGAAAAAATGGTTAGGACTCTTGCCATATTGCTTGAAAATGATTTTTCATACAAACCCATCATCTCTCATGCCATCATAATCCTCTTTGTGGGGTCCGTAATTGGCATTGTAATATTCAACTGCAGCAAGAAGGTGAAGAGACGGAATCAACCGGCAAATAACATGACGTACTATGGGAGCGGCGGCGGTAGTTATAATAAACCCGACAAAGCCGAGGGAGGAAAAGGAGGTGGAGGGATGGGTGGTGCTGCTATGGGGCTAGCAGCAGGAGCTGGTGTCGGCCTGGCTGCCGTTGTGGCCACTGATGCCGTTATAGATGCTAATGATAACGAGAAACACAACGATAGCAAAGTCGGCTGTTTTGGAGGCGGTGGTTGTGGTGTAGGTTGCGGTGGTGGTTGCGGTGGTTGTGGTGGTGGTTAGACTTATTTAATTCATGGAAACATTTACTCCATGGACATGGTATGGTACACGTACATGTACAGTTATACACATCCGTCTCATTCCTTTTGCTTCAATTGTTTGCATATGTTATGTATAATTTATAAAGTTGAATTGTCATTTATTTTCTTTGTTATTTTACAGTTGTAAAGGGCATTGATTCTGTGAAGTAGTGTTCTTACCTAATTGAAGTAATGTTACTCGAGTAAACGAGGAGTTGATTCTGTGAAGTAGTGTTCTGCCTTAATTTTGATTATATAAACGGGACTGTTGTCTATTGCATTTGTACAGATAATCACAGCAACTGGGTATGTAATGTTTCAAACTATAAATATAATAATTTTTTTTTGTGATTTGATTTATAATTTTATATTGATGTAATTTAAAAATAGTTTGTAGGTTTCATTGCATAAATATATATCAAAACACTAATATATTATCTGTAATTTTCACAGATAATATAAAATAAATAACATATTATATTGCATAATTTGTGAAAATTCGAAAATAATTTAAGAAGGTAACAAAAATAATAATTAGAATTTTATTCGAAAATCTTAACACTACGTGATCCTGGGCCTAAAGCAGGCTTTCAATCGGCTGTTACAATAGGCCCATTGGACAGCAGGTTACAAAAGCAGGCTTTCAATCCGTGTTGAGTTCTCAGGCCGAAAAGCTGCGGCGATCTGGTCGTTTAGAATTGGCGCACTCGACCTTCGTACACCACGAGTGACTGATAGTGGGTCCCACATGACTGGCAGTTGCTTCTTGAGAGCCCGTACTTAAATTCATGGTTTAATATTGCAAATCACTAGACAAAATAAGAATAAAAGGCAGACGATGAAGAAAAGAGCGACGAGGAGCAGAAGGGACGAGTGCGTATCCTCTGAGATATCTCATATTTTGCGTGACCGACGTTTCCGGTGCCTATTCAGGGATACCGCAGGGGTTCACTATTATTGTATTGTACTTTGAGATTCATGTAGGACGTATGTCAACGATTGAGATTTTCCAAAAAATCACGTAAAATATGAGATATCTCAGAGGATGTGAATTCAGAAGAGACAGAGTCCAATTTTGATGGATCCATATCCTCTGCATTAACTCAAAAGGGAATCTTTTGAGTTAATGAATTTCAACCGTTTGACTTGAAACGGAGCCAATTCGGTTCGTGCCTATAACATATGGAGCTCTTTAATATTAGTGCAGATTTAGTTTGTATGAATCTTAAAACAGATTGGACGGTCGAGATTCATTATTTCCTTTTGAGTTAATGCAGAGGATACGAATTCAATTTTGATGGCGCAGGGTCTAATTAATTCTGAGCCGCAGATGAAATCCGACGGTGAAAATCTTTAAACTCAAAAGTTGCGTCAATGCAGAGGATATGAATTCCCCTCCTTCCCCCATCCGTTGTTTCATCTCCAAACCGAAGCAACCTTCCGATTATCTTTCTCCCATCTCTTCTCTCTCCTCTCCCTAATTACTGCACCGACCTTACCTATGGAATTCCCAGATGTCTCAATAATGGCCCTGCTTGGGAACCAAGGTTGCTCATTTGATCCTTTATAAACACCCCTTCTCGTGCCTTTTTCTTCAGAGCAAGGAGGAGGCAATAGCTTCCAGGAGGGTTGCCATGAGTTCGGGTGTGGAATCGACATGTACGTACATTACAATCAAATAAGTTATTAATCCCGCACGCATAAATTTTTCATGCGGCATCACAGGAAATATAATGATGTTTTACAAAACCATAAAAATTATGAGTTTATTTAAAATATAAAGGATATGTATACTTCAGATCGAACATTGTTGGATTGACTTTGACGAATTCAAATAAGTCCTCCCCACATAAATAAATAAAAAAATATATCCCAATGGGGTCCCACACGGGAATGACACAATTGGATAAACGTGATTACGTATACAGGAAAAAGCATGGAAGGTGCCTTGCCCTTAATTTGACTTTGAAAAAAAAAAATGGTGTCTTCACCAAGTCCTTTCTTATTATAACATAAAAATGAGTATTATACTACTATTATACAAGCGCTCCTGATGTGTTATATATGTGTTAATTCCAAACGATGAACAAACAAAGAAAAAATGGTACGTGCTCTTGCCATATTGCTTGAAAATGATTATCCACACAAACCCATCATCTCTCATGCCATCATAATCCTCTTCATGGGATGCGTAATTGGCGTTGTAATATTCAACTGCGGCAAGAAGGCAAAGAAACAGCCTCCACCGACAAGTAACATGACATATTATGGGAGCGGTGGCGCCGGAGGTTATAATTACCCCAGCACAGCTGGTGGAGGAAAAGGAGGAGGTATGGGTGGTGCTGCTCTGGGGCTAGCAGCAGGAGTTGGTGTCGGTTTGGCTGCCGGCTTGGCCATCGATGCCGTTGTAGATGCTGGAAACAACGACAGCGGGGGCGGCGATGGAGGCGGTGGAGGTTGCGGCGGTTGCGGTGGTGGTTGCGGGGGTTAGACTTATTTTAATTAATTAATGGAAACATATACACCATGGACATAATTCGGTACACATACATACACAGTTATACACATCCGTCTCATTCCTTTTGCTTCAATTATTTGAATATGTTGTGTAAAGTTGAATTGTCAGTTATTTTCTTTGTTATTGTACTGTTGTAAATGAGTCGTTGATTCTGTGAAGTAGTGTTCTGCCTTTTGATTATATAAACGGAACTGGGTATGTAATGTTTCAAACTGTAAATATAATAAATTTTTGTGATTTGATTTAATATTGATGTAATTTGAAAATAGTTTGTAGGTTTCATTATATAAAATAAGTATATTTGTAAAAATACTAATATATTATGAGGAGGGATCCAATTACAACATTTGTAAGTTATAACATCTTACAATAATTCGGTTTTGTGATTTTCAAAATCCAAATAGTCGATTCAAACCGTTCAACGTGATATCTATTTTTAAATGTACTTGGATGTCAAAATTTTCATTTTTTTTTCATTTTTTTACTATTTATTAAGTATTTTACAAAACTGTTGAGAAATAAGATCAATATCTTAGATTAATTATCATCATCGGTCTAGAATCAAAGGGCTAGAATTAAATCAAGGAACTTAAGGGATCTTCTTGCTTATATTTAGAAATAATATTAGAATAATGATACCTTGGTATCTGTGCATACCATTTAGAGAAATAGTACCGTTGGAACACCAACGGCTCTTTGAGCTTATGTAAATATAAATAGACACAAATGTAATGAAAAAAACACAAGATATCAAATAATATTTTCATCTCCTCAGAATTCATCTATCTCATAAAAATCAACATGGTATCAGAGCAGGTTTCCAAACCCTAGAATCAAGCACTACAAGCACACAAAGCAAGAATGGCTCAAGCTGGGAAGCACTCATCTGAGGCTACCTCAAAGCTGACCAATACCGTGCTTCATGGCAGCAATGACTTGTCGGGAGCAAGGATCCAGCTAGAGGTCATCAGAGGAGAAAAGACAGCACTGAGAGCCAATAACCCAATAACCCAATAAAGCTCCAAGCTTCTGATTCCTACCAGAAAACCTGGTAGTCACAAATTTCAACAGAAAAAAAAATCTGTTCTCATCAGATATCGATAACCCGATAACCCAATAAACAATAACCAATCTATACCGATACCTGTTCTAATTAGGACGAAGAGAAAACCCAACAAATTCCAAGATCTGTTTTTTATCAGATCCATACCGGAAAAAAAATCCCTTCGAAAAAAAACAAAAAAACAAAAACCAACAAAACAAAGACTGGACTCATACCAGCAAAATACCAGAAAAACAAATCAGTATCACAAGACTGATTCTTATACCAGAAAACACCAAAAACAAACCCAAGTTTGTACCAGATACTAGAAAATACATACCTAGCTTGGTTCTTACAAAATACTCTTCTTGAGATCAGCAAAATTGCACCAAAATCACAAAAAAAGGTTCTTCCAACTTCTCTCCAAATCCATCCGCCAAATCCTAACCCTAGACTGGAGACGAGGGAGCTTCCATCTCCGTTCGGTGCACCCACTGTGAAAGGGAAGAGCACGAGCGAAGAGGGTGCTGGTTCCTCCACCCGTCACAAGAGGGAGAGCGATCTCGAGACAAAACGAAAGGGGGAGAGAAGAAGGGGCGGCTCAATATCTCCGACCAAATGAAGAGACGTGCTTGCTTTTTTGTCGGACCGAGTGGAGTCGCTGAACCGAGCAAAGCAAAAATAAATGGAGCCGGTTCAATAACCAATGGGTTGGGACTTGGGAGAGAGCAGCAGACCTGTAACCAGCTTCGAAATCACCTCCATTAGTTCCCAACTAAATGGGCTACTACATAGAGGGCCCGTAACAGGTTCTGTTAATTTAGTTTTTTAATCAAATAGATTTGAACCAAGCTCTGTTAATTACTTAATTCTAATTTTCGATCAAATGGATTTGAACCAAATCATAAAAGAACAATAAAAGTCCAAATGAATTTGGATCCGAAAATAACTTGAAGAGGGTTGATGGGTCAAATGGGTCAAGTGAGGATTCAATGCGACAGAGGTTATACAATTTCTCATATAGTACTCTAAAGCCAATGGATTTAAAACACCAATCAATAGTATAGAAAAATCAAAAAAATTGCCGAATATATTTCTAGAGATATTAAAAATACTTTTTTTATACATAGAGCCATTTATAACATATACTCAATACAATAGAAAAATACAGATCCTCAATTCTTATAAAATTTACTTTCAATTAAGAAATTATTTCAAATATTTCATTTTATGTTTTTCAATAAATTACAACAATTTCATAACAGACTCAATATTGATAGAGAGTCTCAATGTTCATACATTTATAAATTCCAACATTTTAATTATGAAAGTTCAAAACTTATTTTTTGCATTAACTTTTTTCCGCAATTCAATCACATTACTCTCTCAAGTTAAAAATTAAAATTAATTTTTTTTACAAATTTATGTATTAATCTTTATGCATTAAATTCTATAAATCAAAATTAAAATTAATACTCTCTCAAACTTATGCATTAAATTTTTTACAAATCCATTAAAAACACAAAAATTATCTTTGTATAACAAAATTATATGGGAGAAATATGGCACAAAATGCATGAATTAAATATTTAGATTCAATGGTGTACCGAATTTGAAAATAATTATTTTACAAACTATCTTAAAATCAAATGTATTAGGTTTCAGTCACCAATACCAAATGCCGAAAGGCCACTATAACACAAAAAGCCGGTATCCAATTTATACCGAGATAACCAAGAGCCGAAAGGCCACCATACCTCTCTAGCCGAGAGGCCAACAAAAACAAGAGCCGAAAAGGCCACCATAACCGAGAGCCGAAAGGTTTCGGTCACAATACCAAGAGCTACTAGAGCCACCGAGCTACTAGAGCCACCATAACAAGTGCTACTAGAGCCACCGAGCTACTAGAGCCACCATAACAAGTGCTACTAGAGCCACCGAGCTACTAGAGTCACAATACCAAGAGCTACT
The DNA here is from genome assembly GCA_025461125.1 of Carex kokanica. NCBI lineage: Eukaryota > Viridiplantae > Streptophyta > Magnoliopsida > Poales > Cyperaceae > Carex > Carex kokanica. The sequence goes on from JAJGRX010000564.1 coordinate 222,496, forward strand.
AGAGCCACCGAGCTACTAGAGCCACCATAACCAAGAGCCGAAAGATTTCGGCCACCATAACAAAAACCAATAGCCTTTCTACCCGAAAGGTCACCATAACAATACCAAAAAAAAAAAACCAAAAATATATCAGTAACAACTCCAAAAGTGGGGTCGCTGATCAATAACCAATATGTCAGTAAGAACTCCAAAACGGAGTGGCTGACCCAATAACCAAAACAATCAGTAATAACCCCGAAAAGGGTGGCTGATCAATAACAAACATATACTAGTAATAACCCCCCCAAAAAAAAAAAAAGGTGGTTGGTCCAATACCAATGATCTAAGTTTTGTTGGTAATACCTCAAATAATTGTACAAGAGCATGTACAATTAAAATATATACCAATACCAATACTAAATGACCAAATAGAAGAAATACCAATACAAATACGAAGGTCATAAAAACCAAAAAAAAAAAAAATTGATTGATAAGTTGGTAATTGTACAATTACCTAAAAAAAATATAAAAGACCCATTGGAGGTACAACAAAAAATAAAAATAATAATAATGAAGTAGAGTCAGATTAATCTTCTTCATCGTTGAAATTTGGCTTTTACCTGGATTTCATATTAATTTAGATACAAAGATCGGGTTACTACGATTGTTTGAATTTTTAATTGTAGGAATGAAGAAATAGGAAGAAACCGAGGAATTGGAGCCAAAACTCTTTGAAGAAAATACTAGCAAGCTTGGATTGATCGACACTACAATCTGAGCTTGAGGGGGAGTGTTGAGAAATAAGATCAATATCTTAGATTAATTATCATCATCGGTCTAGAATCAAAGGGCTAGAATTAAATCAAGGAACTTAAGGGATCTTCTTGCTTATATTTAGAAATAATATTAGAATAATGATACCTTGGTATCTGTGCATACCATTTAGAGAAATAGTACCGTTGGAACACCAACGGCTCTTTGAGCTTATGTAAATATAAATAGACACAAATGTAATGAAAAAAATACAAGATATCAAATAATATTTTCATCTCCTCAGAATTCATCTATCTCATAAAAATCAACAAAAACTGTTGTTTTTAGACAATTATGGACCACTAAAAAACAACAGTTTTGTAAAATACTTAATAAACAGTAAAAAAATTGAAAAAAAATGTAAAATTTGACATCCAAGCACATTTAAAAATAGATATCATGTTGAACGGTTTGAATCGACTGTTTGGACTTTGAAAATCACAAAACCAAATTGTTGTATGATATTGTAACTTACAAATGTTGTAAGTGTATCTCTCCTCATATATTATATGTAATTTTCACAAATAATACAAAATAAATAACATATTTTATTGTATTTGTGAAATTTGAAAATAATTTAAGAAGGTATTAATTAAAATTAGAATTTTTATTCGAAAATCTTAACACTACATGATCCTGATGCACTACTAGTCAAATCAAAATTAATTCGGTACATATTTAAAATAGAGGAATGAGAGTAGGTCCGATGCCCATCGGACCTACCTTGGTTCGATGGGTGTTATGACCATCCGATCTTCATCAAAATTCGTGTGCTCTGCATCAAAAATCCGTGCAAGTCTGTATCAATTTCCGTGCACATAGATCTTGATGCTAATGATACGGTTGTAGAGCTAATTGAACCTAACTGTAGGTCCGATGCCCATCGGACCTACTCCTATCTCTAAAATAGAAGGTCTAACTGAAACTAACGACTCAGATCTCATTCTACTCGGTTAGGTGTTGCACTGATTCTGAATTCCTTCTTCTAATTAGGGTATATTTGGTTGTAAAACAAGAATAGCTAGAATAGCCAAGTCAAGAATAGCTATTGTTTATCTTATTAGAATAGCCAAATCTCAAAACTCTCAGGAATAGTCTATTCTAATAAGACAAAAAAGTTTGAATTCGCTATTCTAGCTATTCTAACTCAACCAAACACCGAATAAGCTATTCGGAATAGTCTAATCTCAAAAATAGCATATTCTCATTCCAACCAAACATACCCTAGTCTATTAGGCCTAAAAACAAATGAGGTGATTATTTTAATTTGGGCCTAAAAACAAAGGCAATTATTTTTCGTAATAATCTCTCTGCATTTAATACTGGAGCCTGATGGCCATATCAAATTCAACAGTTTATCCTTATTCATAGAGGCTTGGGGTGACGAGGATGGCATAAACATACATAACATTATTTCTTATCATAACAGAAAAGAAGGCACATAATAACATAACATTATTTCTTATCATAATAGCATAACATTATTTCTTATCATAACAGAAAAGTGACCAAGTCTATCCAAAAAAAAAGTAACTGCAATATGCCCATTGAATGCATCAAGGGTTGGAATTACTTGGAGTTGGAGACAAAAATAACACATTTTCTTTTGCAACAATACCTTAATTCCCTGAGGTACATTTACTTTCTTTTTTTTTAAAAGCAACGCCGAGATTCATGAACAGTAACCCTGAAATTCATGAAATCCGAGATCCAACCGTCCAACTTTTTCAGTACACGCATCTCGAAATAGCTGATTTTTCTGTGTACACATCTCGAAACAATTCAGTGGCTGGATTCGGAATTTCTGAGTTACTATTGATAATCTCGGATTTCAGCAGATTTGGATCCCAGGAGAAATCAAGAATATATATAACATAATATTGGTTTTAAAATATGGTATGCTCTTTTATTCTACAACCGAAATTGGTTGTAACTAAAAAAATAACATGTGAATAAATTGATGTTTCCCCCCAATTTCTATCTTTATTTAATGATTGGCCGAGACAGATCTAAAGTTAATTCAGAACGTGTTTAACCATCCCTATGATTTTAAACATGATTGAATTTTCAAAATAAAAATATATATATATAGTGAAGTTCTCTTTATAAAATGCTAATGATGTGCTTGTAGCATAGTGGTTAGAATCCAATTTGTAATTGTGAAGATTTATAATTTTAGCTTAGGAAAAATAATAATGAACTGATATACATGTATAAATTCAAAATTCATAATGCTTATTTAATCAATTAATTGTTTTTAAGAATAAAGCTAGCATGCTATATATCTGTAGCATAGTGACATGACGTCGTACTACTTTAAAGATCTATTGGATATGCTTCAATGACGAATTCAAACCTTTTAAACTGTTTTACTTCATGAGTGATGCATTTACATGCAAAGATTATAAATTTTTGAATTCATTTAGTATAAAGTCAAGCGGTAAAGAAATAATAAAAAATGAATGTATTAAATTAACTTATAAATCTTGATTTTTTTTAATTGCTTGACTTTATACCAAATGAATGCAAAATTTTATAAATTTTATATGCAAATGCATCACTTGTGAATTAGATCAGTTTCAACGGTTGGATTCGTCGTTTGAAATATATTCAATAGATTTTTGCTACATGTAGCACACCAGCCTTTTCCTAGTTTTAAAATGTAATTATTATCTCTAAATATTAAAACATAACTATATATTTCTAAAATTCGAAATATGAAATAAGATATTACCGCTAGCTATAATTTAAAACCAACTACAATTAAGTTTTAATTACTGTTCTTTACTTAATACTACAAGTTTTAATTTAAAACCAACTAGTCGGTTTCCAAATTTTTTATTTATATCCAAAAAATAAATTAAATTACAAAAAATAACCATTTTGGTGTTGAAATTCAAAATCTACCCAAACCGAATTTTTTTTTTCCGGATTCAACATCTAACTCCGTTATTTTTTGTAATTTAATTTATTTTTTGGATATAAATAAAAAATTCGGAGTCGGTTTTGACGAAACTAATTACGTCTGATAGTGATAGTTGATTAATTACTCTAGTTTAATGCCAATCAATCAATATTATTATATTTACGACGACTTAACAGCAAACCTATCATTTTCGACTGAATTGCCATGCAATATCAAATTAAGTACTTGCCAAATATTGCCTTGGTGGCTTTTAGAAATTCCTTGTTAAGACCCACATAAAAAAAATCTCAATTGTGGTCCACATGGCAACCACCCAATTGGGTAAACGTAACATGAAAGGCACTGGTTTTTCTATGATGTTTTTATTTTTTTAAATATAAATAATTAAACTTTAAATGTCTTTAGTTTTTATTTCCTGTGACCAAGAAATATATTGGCCAAGCATATTTCTTTTTGTTTCTCCCTCTTCTTTTATAGGGTTCATAATTTTGTGCAAGAAATATTATAGCATTAACATAAGTCTTAGACTACCAACCAAGAAAATCAAAGTTCATAATTTATCCATATTAAAATATATTTACAAGCACTTGATGATACCGATTAAAATAAAATAAAATCAAAATATTATAATATTTTATATATGCATTTGAACCCTAAAATTATGATGCATAATTAAACTACAAAATTATACATATTTCTTTTTGTTTCTCTTCTTTTTATATATTTTCTACGTTTAAAAAATTCTCCCCCTACAATAAGGTACAGAGGTTTTTTTTTTTTTCCTTTTTTTTTTTTTTTTGGAATTTTGAATTAAAGGAAGAGTTCAAGTCTTCATTACTTGGCCAGATTATAGTACTTTGCAATGTGCACATAAGTTAGTGTTATAAATCTACATCTTTGTACTTAAAATTCAAATAGTTGTTTCGAACTACATGATTTTCATATAAAAATATATTTGAGGACCATATTTATATTCTTTAAAAAAAATTTATCATTTTTTAGATAGGTAGAAAGTCACCTGATCCAAAGTTCGGGACCATAATGAAAATAATGATTTTTACCTATCTAAAGGCAGTTTATTTTTTAACAAAATGTATATTTTGGTCTATAAGTTTATTTTTATATGGAGATTATGCTGAACGTTTATATCCACTATTGAACTTTGAAAGTGAATATATGAAATTATGAATCCATAGCATGGACATGTATGCATTCCAAAGTACCATAGCCTCACTCCAATATTTTAATAAACTTTAATTGGAGTTGTATTTCGAAATGCATCAAAGCAAAAAAAAAAAAATGCCATAATTAATTGTGTTATAAAAATTGATATTTTAAGAGAACAATTATGATTTGATGGCTAAGGCAATGTATTTGAAGTTAAACAACATGTTCCCATTTTATTTAACTATTTTATATTATAAAATCTATGTTTGATTTGGATTAGGTATTACTTGTAGAAGCATGTCAAGAAGTCATGCAATAGGATTCAAAGATGTTGACGCATCATCCAATATATATTTTGGTTCTATATTTTTGTTGGTACACAGCAAATTAAGTTGAATTTGGAATTGTTCAAAGGAAAATATTCTCAAGGAAAACAAATCCAACAAATCAACCTAGCTAGCGGATTCCCCTTTTTGCAATTTCTAAATTTAGAATAATAAATCGTTTTTTTCTGTAATTATAGCATCATAGGCACAAAATTATGACCAAGAAATATTTTGTTTGTTAATGCTATAATTCCAGTCCAAGTGGTTGGTAGTCTAAGACTTATGTTAATCATGCTTGATATTTTGATGCAAAAACTATAGCAGTAGTTTAGTTTTGCTTAGGTATTAATGTAAAGGATATTATTATCTGTTTCTTGAACGGAATGGACATTTATATGCTTTTTTCAAAAAATATCGTTCCAATGATATTAAGCGGATAATAACTACAACCAAATTAAAGAGATTGGTAGAGTGGGAAAAATGTGCCGTGCCGTGTCGTGCCGTGACTAACACGCCGTGACTTTAGTCACGTGCCGTGCTGTGCCGTGACCAAGTAAATTTTTCACGTGCCGTGACAAAAATTATGAGGAGTGGTCACGGCATGACTCGCGTGCCGTGACTAAACGTGCCGTGACCAAACGTGCGTTAGTCACGTTTGATCGCATTTAACGTTTAAAAAAAAAATACGAAACGATTCTTTAAAATTCAAATGTTTTAATTGAAATTTAAATGTAAATATTTTAATTAAAATAAAATTATACCTTATAGGAAGGTATGTTAGTGTATTGCCTCGTGACTGCCGTGACTGGCGTGTCTACCGTTCCGTGACTCGCGTGTCCCGTGCCGTGCCGTGTCTTCTTTGCCAACAATTGGTCACGGCACGCGAAGGACACGCGTGCCGTGCCGTTCCGTGACGGAGTCGGCTCCGGCGTGCCATTTTTCCCACTCTAGAGATTGGTATCACTCAATTGTCACTCAGGAGTCAGGATTGCTTCTTATCTCGTTGATTTCTGGGATTCCTTTTTATTGATCATTGCAGCTTTGTATTTTGGGCCTTTCTCTAATTTCTTTTTCGGCCTTGATTTTGTCTTTTCCTGTTTGCATGTTTGAATTTGGGCTGCTTTTGTGTTATTATAGCACTAGGCTTCATGAGCTGTTCTATGGACTTCACCATGAGACTTTTCATAAAAATCCTATATTAAAGTTTCCATGAGATCTTTCTTGGTCACAGGAAATTTAAAAGAAATATGCACTGGTTTATATTATTTTCTCTGCACATATAAAATATTATAATATTTTTATTTTATTTTATTTTATTTTAATCGGTATCATCAAGTGCTTGCAAAAATATCTTGATATGGATAAATTATGAACTTTGATTTTTAAACTAATTGATTTATATTAAACAAAACCTAAAAGTGAAATTTTTGTATGTGAATATATAAAAAATAATATAGACCACATTGAATGGTTTTATTTTGATATATAAGTTCTAAAATTTTTGTTATCAAAAAATTTAAAAAAAAAATAGAGAATGATTGAGACAGAAAAAATAAAAACATTTGTACCATCTTATTATTATATAAATAGGGAATATTATACAAGTGCAGATTTGTTATACAAGTATATGTATGTATTCATTCCAAACATGAACTAGAAGAGAGCAAAATGGTACGCGCTCTTGCCATATTGCTTGAAAATGATTATCCACACAAACCCATCATCTCCCATGCCATCACAATCCTCTTTGTGGGGGTGCGTACGTAATTGGCGTTGTAATTAATATTCAACTGTGGCAAGAAGGCGAAGAGATGGCATCAACCGACAAGTAACATGACATACTATGGGAGCGGCGGTGGCGGTTATAATTACCCCAGCAACGCCGGAGGAGGAAAGGAGGTGGAGAAGGGATGGGTGGTGCTGCTCTGGGGCTAGCAGCAGGAGCTGGTGTCGGCCTAACTGCCGGTTTGGCAATCGATGCCGTTATAGATGCTGCTGACAACGACAAACTTAATGACAGTGGAGGCGGCGTTGGTGGAGACGGGGGTGACGCTGGTGGAGATGGGGGCGGCGGCTGCGGCGGTGGTTGCGGCGGTGGTTGTGGTGGTGATTAGTCTTATTATTTTAATTAATGGAAACATTTTCTCCATGGACATGGTACAGTACACGTACATACACAGTTATACACACACACACACACACATCCGTCTCTTTCCTTTGCTTCATTTATTAGAATATGTTAGGTAAAGTTGAATTGTCATAGATATTTCTTTTCCTGGTATTAATTGTACAGTAAAATGATGTCGTTGATTCTGTTTAAGCAGTGATCTGCCTTTTGATTTTTTTTTTTTGAAGGTTGGTAGCAACCTTCTGATTATATAAACGGGACTATCGCATTGGTACAAATAATTAATTAAAGAAGTTGTGTATGTAATGTTTCAAACTATAAATATACAAAATTGTGATTTACACAATTAGAATCTAAAAATATTTGTGTGTGGGAAAAAAAAAATGCTCATTTACATAGAATATCCATATCCATACAATTGATATCAATTATATGGGTATCCCATATAAACTGTGATTGTGATTTTTATTAATACGCTAAAAAAAATAACAAATTTGCCTCTAGACTGAAATTTTTTCTACAGATAAATAGCTGACCGCCCCACGTTTGGGCGGTTTGCTATTTTTTTTTTTTTTACCAGATGTATAGTTAACCGCCCCACAGTGGGGCGGTTTGCTATAAATATGTTTTTTTAGAGATCTTAATATTTCCATCTAATATGTATATTATATGACACCTATTCTAGATAAGTATATATGATATGTAATCAATTTAAAAAAATATAAACAATCAACAAGAGCTAAGATGATTATTACAGATAATGATTGTAACATCTCGTAAAATATAAAATATAAAATATATAATTGAAATTTATAACAAAAAGTCTTGAGTGAAATTTTAGGAAAAAATACAAATTAGAAAGAGTGAGGCTATGGTGCTATGCATAGCACCAATGGCTAGTGTACTACGGCTCAATATGGTACTTTTTAAAATCCTAACGGTCGATCCGACCGTTCAATGTAATATCCATATGAATATGTACTTGCAAACTAAATTTTATATTTTTTCGATTTTTTTTACTATTTTTTCAGATAGGTAGAAAAATCAGTGTTTTTTGAAAATTCTGGACCATCAAAATTCTACCTATCTGAAAAAATAGTAAAAAAATTCGAAAAAATATAAAATTTAGTTTGCAAGTACATATTCATATGGTTATCACATTGAACGGTCGGATCGACCGTTAGGATTTTAAAAAATACCATATTGAGCCGTAGTACACTAGCCATCCGTACTATGCATAGCACCATAGCCTCACTCAATTAGAAATGATATGATGTAATGTTGTGAATTTTATAAAAGGATAATAGAAAAATTTATACCTAGACTGATTGATTAAAGTGTCAAATCATTCAATTGACTAAAATTAAAACATGAATGATTGAATAAGCAAAGGTATAAAATAATTTAGTCTGGACCCCACATGAAATTGAAAATTTATAAATGGTGAAATGATAACTTAGAAGATTTCAAGTTTTAATCATACTTTATATCTATATTCTATTGACTAATTAAAGTCTTTAATGTTAGTTTCTTTTTATTGCAAACTGGGCCTACAGCCTTAGGGCGTGTTCGGCGGACACGTGGGTAGGGGAATGGGCACAGAATTTGAACTGATTTTTACTGTGCTTGTGGGTAAAAAAAAATTCACTCTGAATGAATTTTTTTTTCCACCGGTACTGTAAACTGCCGAACATGCCCTTGGAAAAAAAAAAATGAGCGACAACTCATATTGGGTAGGGTTATCATTTCCCATTGTCTTATATTTTATTAATTTGCTTGTACTTATCTCGCTGCCACTTCACTATTATTTTTCTTTACTCCACCGTTTTCACCTCTCTCCCAGTAAATTCATTATTTTTACTTTTTGTTCCAATTTCCTTTGTTTTCTCTCATTTTCCTTCTACAATTGACGGAGTATATACAGTAATTTCTTAATTACTCTCTGTACCGATTCTCTGATTTCTTCTTCAATAAATTAAAGTCTTAGAAACCATTTTATTTCATGTGCAAAATTGCTAAGTTTTTGTTTAGAAATCTTGAGTAATTTCTTGTTGGTACCAACTGGTACTGAACTAGGTTGGATACTGTTATGGGTTATAGAAATTGAATTGTTATAGGTTGGATACTGTCAATAATGAGCATTGCATTAATTGTTATAGAAATTGAATTGATATCATGTTGCAGCTATTTAATTCTGGATATGGATTCTTACGAATTCAGTAGCCCGAATCAAATTTTGCACTGAGAAATATCGTTGTTATTTCTCACCCCTCCCCTTTGTGGGTTTTACAGGTCCTTTAGAGGAGGAGAGACATTTATGGGTTATAATTGACAGCTGGGCCAACAAAAGATATGATATTTTGGGTTGTAATATCTGACATGATGCAGAGAGTATTTTTCTAGCATTGTCTACCACTAAATGTCAGCTACATCTTGTAAACATTATGGTGTGGAATTAATGTAATGGGTAATATTAGTAATGCATAAAAAGATTCATGCCTTGCGTGTACTGTATTGGAAATGTCACGGTAGGCTGTTGCACCCCCGGATTTGGGGTGTGACAGTGATCGTCTGATCCTTTGCAAGGATCGAATTCTGTGTTGTTACATCGATTGATTTTGTGATGGAATGTGCGGTGCCCCACAAGATCCTGTCACATTAAATTACTTCGAAGATGCATTCTAATTTACAATCTCAACTTGTTATAGCCTTATATGTCTCATAAATAATGGACACATCAAGACATAATAAGCCAAATACCATGCTGGAGTATCATATATATTTTTTATAAAGAGTATGACTATAAAACTACTATAAATATTAGATAAAATATTAGTACTCAGCTAATTAACAACATCAGAAGAGCACTCATTTAAGATGAGACTATACAGTACTGTAAATATTAGATAAAATATTATCCTACATATAGACAGTTTCCACGGATATTATTCGAATAGGTAGATATATATCATATAATTTAATATATATTATGAAAGTATTTATGTATATATTTACGGATATTCGATATCCAATCCGTATCCGTACATATCCGTTAAATATCTGATCCGTATCCATATCCGAAAAATAAAAGCGGATACAGATATGGTTTTACCACTATCCGATCCGTATCCGATTCGTTTGCACCCCTAGCCGCTAGGCACCAATTGGAGACGTAAAATTGACAAATACTCCACTAAACATCTCTAAAAAAAAAATAAAATTATAGCAAACCGCCCCACTGTGGGGGCGGTTAGCTATAAAAAAAAAATAGCAAACCGCTCAAACATAGGACGGTCAGGGTATTTTTAAAAAAATTCAGTCTTGGGAGCAGATTTGCTATTTGTTTTTTTTTTTAGGGTATTAATAAAAATCACGGCCATATAAATGAGTGCAGGCAATTGTATTTGATGCGGGGATATCTTTTATTAGTCTATTAGGCCTAAAAATAACGAAAATTTAATAGGCAATTGGGTTGGCTTGTTTTTCTGTAGCGAGACATGAGGTGATTGTTGGGCCCATAGAAGGCTTTAATCGGTACTGTTATAAGTGGGAGAGGAGAGCGGGTAATAATAATTTTTTTTTTCAGGGGGCATATTTAAAAAAGGGAAACGTATAATTCTAATTAATTTTGTGCGTACGTAGTTCTACCATTTCTGCTCATAATTTTGAAAGGAACATGTATAATAATTTTCAGTCAAAATAGTATGCTATTCTGTGTTATTCTGCTAATTAATCCAACAATATCATGGCTCTTAAAATATTAATAAACAAAAAGTAAAAGCATTTATTAGTATGAAAATATTGTTTTTTTTTTTCTCACCTAAACTGAGGGCTTGTTCAGCTTTGTTACTGTGCGCGTGGAAAAAAAATTCAGTTCAAATTTGTGTTTTCTGTCTCACGCGCATAGTAAATGTCAGTTCAAATTGAAGTCCAACCCATTCCCGTTCCCGTTCCCGCCTGTAAGCCGAACAGGCCCTGAAACTATCCGAGTATGGTGTTAATTTTAGACCAACTAGTCAGTTCTGCTTTTCTCAGAAAAAAAAAATAAACTAGACATTTATGCAAAATTAATTTGCGTTTGATGGTTGCCTAATCTAATTTAATGGCAATAGTCAATAGTGCGGTTTGTCGAAATTGGCCATTTGTTGCGAGGCAAAGCCATGCTTTCCAAATGGACAGCTCCCATGGTTTGGCAATAGAGATAGGAGTAGGTCCGATGGGCATCGGACCTACATTTAGGTTGAATTAGCTTTAGGACCGTACAATTAGCATCAAGATCAATGTGCATGGAAATTGATACAGACTTGTACGGATTTTGATGCAGAGCACACGGATGTTGATACAGATCGAATGGTCATTACACCCATCGAACCAAGGTAGGTCCGATGGGCATCGGACCTACTCTGATTCCTTGGCACTAAGATAAGAAATGATAGATTGATATTTGATATTAGAACAAAAAAGCAGAATTTTAGGAACTGTAAAAAGAGAATCCGGTTAATTTATTGGATTTGTTTTCCTTGAAAACATATTCCTCTAACCTCGCCAATGAGTGAAGTGAGCATTTTCTTGTGGATAGGATTGCAACAGTTCGCAATCTAAGAGCCGTAAAAGTGGAAACTTTTTTTAACTTGTGAACAAAAAACAATTCCACCTTCAAACTTTGCTGCGTAGCAAAAATAGACAACTAGCACCTAGTCCAAATCAAACAAAGATTTTTAAAATACACAATCTCTTTCTTCTTCTTTTTTAAAAATAAAACGGAGACAAGTTTTTCAACTGGATTTCGAACAAACGACAAGCAAGCATTTTCTTAGTTACTGGACTAAAGACCGCTTTTAAAAAAAAATTAAAAAAAATTAAATTTCACAACACAATTAATTACGACCAGAGGCGGATTTAGCTTGAAAGATTGAAGTCAATTGACCTCATTAAAACAAAATTGTATTTATATATGAATATTTATATAATTTTAAGTAAAATTAATCTCTATTCTCTGTAAAAAAAAATTTATATAATTGAGCTTTATATTTGTTTGACTCTCATAGTTCTAAAGTCTAACTCTGTTTCTAATTACAACTTTTTTTTTATGTGCACTGATGAATTTCGAAATACAGCTTCAATTAAAGTTTATAAAAATATAGTATACTAGAACTCTTCCTTTAATACAAAATTCCGAAAAAAGAAAGAAAGAAAGATTCTCTGTACCATATTGTAGAGGACCTTGTTGTCAAGTGAAACCCAATATAAAAATAATAAAAGTAAAATTTGATTTGGACGTCTAGTATATAAATAAACCGGCGTATCAATCATTTATTATATGTATCCAACTCTGCTGAGAAAAACATAGTTCTGCTTTTCCAATTCTAACTATTCAAAATTTTATATTTACGTATCTCGATAAAGAAACTTTTTCATATATAAATCTCAACGAATTTGAATAGTTAGAATCTTGCTTCTCTCTATTCTTAGAGAAAAGCAGAGTCCATTCCTTATTATATTGCATGGATTATCTTTTGGAACCCATTACATTAAGATTATCCAGTGAATACTTTTTTTTTTTAAAAAAAATTTCCACTCATCATTGGAATGTCACTTTCATGAATGAGATCTGAATCCTCCGTTTTTAATTTGATACAAATCTTAAAGCGGACTCTTATAATTTAAATAGATACGGAATTAATTTTAATTCGATTGCGAATATTCCACATTTTCAGATATCTTAGGGAATAATCAGTCACATTCATGTGGAATCAATTTTCTAACTTTGAACTATTGATGTTGATAATCACTCCGCTGAACTATGCAACTAAAGATAATGACCTTCTTTAAAATTAATACTATTTCATGTTCAATTAAGAAATAACTAGAATATATTTGGTAAAAAATTTAAGTTATAATACTTTACGGTTTTCCATGTTAATTTTAAACTAATAATAATTTTTACTTCATTTTTTTTTTTTTGATATTTCTCTTGTATGAAATAAAAAAGTTTTTATTAATTGTAATATTTATGAAAATAAATCTTTTTCCTAAAAAGTAAAATAAAGCATACATACAAAACATATCGAACATCGCATTTATTATGAATATTTAACCAAATGTCTATATATATATATTTTAAAAAAAAGTTCATTTTACAAAATTTTGAAAACCATAAACCATAAATATTTTAAATTTATAATAGCAATAACCTAGGGCATTATGGTCAATTCATACTTTAACTTGAGCATTTTTATAGTAAATTAACTAATTGTTTAGCGGTCAATTACTAACCTTTCGTCTAGTGGTGAGAGACCGTAGGTTCGAAATTCGGATGGGAAATTCATTATAGACTAATGAAAGTTGGTAGACTAGACCTCCATTTTTTTAAACTTTTCAGGGGTCATTCATTGGTTGCATAATTTGAGAGAATGATGCCAAAATTAGAAATTTGCAATCCAACTTCAGACTAGGGGTGTCAATGGCACCCTTTTATCCGTTTATCCGACCCATGCCGTATCCAATAAGATGGGTATCGGGTACAGATAAAGTCTATTTTGTACCCGTTACCCGATTGGTTAATTATAAAAAATAATTATGTATATTATTTATATTAATAAGTATTAAAAATAGTACTTTAATTGGTTTACTTGCGCTTAGCATGATCAAAATTTCTTTTCAATAAAGTACTATACATATGTGAAATTAATGTATATGTTTTAATGTTTTATTTAATAAATAATAAAAATAATTATTATATAAGTATTACTCATTATTTACCCGCTACCGTTTCGTTATCCGATAACCATAACGGGTAAGAATATGGTACGGATAAGATAATTTGTAGCAGGTAAAGATGTACAAGTAAGGACAATTGTAACGGGTACGGGTATGAAAATGTTTCCACCCGACCCTTACCATACCCGTTGACACCCCAACTTAGAGACAGTTTAAAAGTTTGGAGACCTCCTGTAGTGTAATTAACCTCATTCAATAATTATAAATATCATTTAATACTGTATCAACTTTTGTATTTTTTTTACACACAAAAAGAACATATAATATAAATCATATTTGAAAAGAAATATGAGTTTCCGAACTACAATAAAGATTGATGATATTTATTTCATGATTTATAAAGACGGAATCATATTCATCCTATTCTTCTTCTTCTTTCCAATCTTTAACAATTGTAATTGGTATCCCTCAATTTTAGATATTCGATTTTTTTTCAATTTAAATTTTTTAAGAATCAATTGATTTCTCTGATATCATTAAATGTAGGTAAACTATATCCTCATCATAGGAATTCAGAGTAGGTCCGATATCTAGTTTGGTTCGATGGGTGTGATGACCATCCAATCAGTATCAGATTAGTGCAATCCGCATCTAAAAGTAGGTCCGATGCCCATCAGACCTACTCCTATCTCTCATCATAGACCATATCAAATCCAACATTCTATCCTCATTTATGGATGCTTGGGGTGACTAGGATGGCATAAACATACATAAAGGAATTCAAAATATAGAAACCAACCAAGAAAACACATAATAACACAATATTATTTCTTACCATAACAGAAAAGTGAAATGTCTATCCAAAAAATTACTGCAATGCCCATTGAAGTCATCAAGGGTTGGAATTACTTGGAGTTGGAGACACAAATAACACCTTTTTCTTTTGCAGCAATATATTAATTAATTTCCTGAGGTATCCTTGGAGGAATTCGTATCCTCTGAGTACTACAGAGGTACTGTTTTGTACAATTAGTTGATTCAAACTGTTCTTTTAATCTGACACGAATCATAAAAGGCATCTCTACAGTCTAAATATGAAAAGTAAATATAAACTATAAAGTCGTGAGCCCCACCGTGCAGTACTACAGAGAATACTGATCCCCTTGGTTATAAATAATTAATAAAATAATATGTGTATAAATAGATATTTTCTCCCAACTTTTATTTCCATAAAATAACAGGAACGGATCTAAAGCCAATTCAAATAGTGTTTAGTTACTCCTATAATTTTAAATATTTTAATTTTGTATATTAAAATTTAATTGAATTTTTTTCTAAAAAAATTATATAGTGCAGCCTCTTTAAATGTTAAATGTCTTTGTAGCCTTGTTGTTGTGGAGACTTAAATTTAAATCAACTGTAAAATTTCTCTCAAAGTTCAGATTGTTTATCCAAAGCAAAATCAACAAAAAGAAACTTTACCAACTTCATTTATCACAATTCCTACAAATCTTCAAAACACCACATGACGCATGAATGAGATATGTCATCACTGAACAATTTATTATTCTAAATTTATAAATTGCAAAAAGGGTAATCCGCTCGGTTGATTTGATGGATTTGCTTTCCTTGAGAATATTTTCCTTTAAACTTTTTGGAAACTTTCAATTTGTGAACAATTCCATCTTCAAACTTTGTTGTGTACCAACAAAAATATAGAACCAAAATATATATTGGATGATGCGTCAACATCTTTGAATTTTATTGCATGACTTCTTGACATGCTTCTACAAGTAATACCTACTCCAAATCAAACATAGATTTTATAATATAAAAAAGTTAAATAAAATGGGAACATGTTGTTTAACCTCAAATACATTGCCTTAGCCATCAAATCATAATTGGTCTCTTAAAATATCAATTTTTATAACACAATTAATTATGGCATTTTTTTTTGCTTTGATGCTGTAACATTATGCAAAATACAAATAAGAAATTAATATTGGACATAATGTACGAAACACTTGAATGTAATTTTCGATAAAATAGGTAACATTTAACAGGCAAAGAATACTTTCTGAATAGATGAACAAGATAATTAAGTTAATTTAAATTCATCTGCAAAATAAAATATTAGTAAATGAGATTGATATAGAAAGCACTTGAACGAGCTTTATGTAAAATATCACATTTTAAAGAATTAATATCTTGGATATATCATTAAAAATAAATAGAACAATTTGAAGTTTATTATGATTAAACAGGTTATCTTGAAATTGGTCCTAAAGTATAATTACTTGCTGAATCAATTTTAATTGAGTTGTGAGTCCAAATTGAAAAGAGTAATTAAGAGGATCCAATCTAAAATATTTTAGAAATATTGTGTAAGGACTTGTATGTAATAAAAATATATTTCTAGGGTGTTATGTATTTTCAGTCTAGTCATTGCGTGGCACTCTCTGGTTCTTTAGCTGATGAAAAAAAAATGCTGACTAAGCATCAGAGTTGTGATCTCTTATTTGATTTTATCAAACCTTTTAGTCTTGTCCTAATTACAATTTTATTAGAGACTTCTCTTTCTCTTTTTCCCCTACGTCAAATACTCCTCTATATGAAAATGAAAGTAGAAATTAAGAAAAGGGTGAAAGGGTGAAATTCAGTGGAGGGGGCAGGAGGTTGTGACAAACCACGTTATCTTCTTACGTGTGTGCATGCTTGAAACTTTTTGTTTGATATCTGAGTTGTGGTACTTTTCTCTTATATATCCTCACTTGTTCATGCATTTCTAGTTATATTTGATGGAAATAGTCATTAATGGCTCTATTCTTGTCATCTACCTATGCTTGAGTTATGATCCGAAATAGAGAGAGTTTATTTGCAAACTATTGTGATTTCCTAATGCTTCAATTCGGTCAAAAGTTAATTGAAACTTTATTGGATTCTACAAAGCCTATCGGATCTCATACAACAAAATAATTGAAGTAAATTATTAGGGTACGTTTGGGTGAAGTGAGAATAGCATTGTTCTCAGAATAGTATGCTATTCTCAATACATGTTAATCCAAACAACTTTTGAGCTATTCAGAATAGTCTTAAATAGTCTTGTTCCGCTAACTCAACTGAAAGTTGGAATAGCGAATTTGTAGAATATGGATTAGTGAATATCAAGGTTCTAAATAGCGTTTATAGCGTCGTAGCGGGAAGGCAAAAAAAAAAGCTATAGCGAATAGCGTCGCTATAGCGGAAGCTATTCCAAATAGCATTTTTTTTTTTTACATTTCGTGTATTCAATATTTGTACTAAATATCAACATTATCTAAAGTCTCATAGAACAATAAATAACACCAAAGTAATTAAGAAATTATAATATTCATATTAAACCCGTACAAAGTCCAAATTGCGGTTCAAAATATCCATAATAATATCATAAACTATCGATTTTTCCTATTAAAAATATATTATGCATCATGATTCATGACATAATCTATTTTTTTTCTATTCAAATTTTAATTTCGATTTGGACTTTTTTTCTATTCAAATTTCAATTTATATTCCCAATTTCAAATTGATTTATCTGTAGCAAGTAGCAACAAATTCAATTTCGGTTTGAGATTTTTTTTATCTTTATTTAAAACCCATATAAATTTCTTAAAAAAATAAAATAAAAAAAATCCCATATTGTATAGCGCAAATAGCGGACCGCTATAGCGCTGTAGCGGCCGCTATAGCGGCCGTAGCGCAAATAGCGCATTTTGATGTCATAGCGTAGCGTTTGGAGTCCAAAAACGCTATAGCGGCGCTATTTAGAACACTGGTGAATATTGATTAAAAAATAGCTTTCTCATCCTTTTTTTTATTCATTCTTCAACTGCTAGCTCCTTCTCTCTCCTCAAAAAGTTACTTCATTATATTATATTATACTTAATCTAATATTATCTTATATTTAATCTAATATTTAAAATAATATTATATTACATTTAATAATTAAATTTATATTATATTGTATTATATTTAAACTAATATTATATTACATTTAATATAATATTTTATTTAATACTAATCTAATTTTTAAAATAATATTATATTACATTTAATATTTAAACTAATATTATATTACATTTAATCTAATATTTTATTTAATACTAATCTAATTTTTAAAATAATATTATATTACATTTAATATTTAAACTAATATTATATAACATTTAATCTAATATTTTATTTAATACTAATCTAATTTTTAAAATAATATTATATTACATTTAATATTTAATCTAATATTATATTACATTTAATATTTAAACTAATATTATATTACATTTAATCTAATATTTTATTTAATACTAATCTAATATTTAAATTAATATTATATTACATTTAACATTTAACCTAATATTATATTATATTTAATATTTAAACTAATATTATATTATATTTAATATAATATTTTATTTAATACTAATCTAATATTTAAAATAATATTATCTTATATTTAATATTTAAATTAATTTATATTATATTATATTTAATCTAACACATAAATTATTACTTTATTCATTTCCTCCGAACTCTATTCCAAATATGCAATCCAAACAACTTTTTCACTATTCCGAATAGTTTGAGTTAGCACTGTTCTTAAACAGTAGTTATTCTTATTTACTATTCTAAACAGTAGCTATTCTAGCTATTCTAGAGTTCATCCAAATGTACCCTTACGTTTAATTTGATCATATGTAAACTAGTTAATATGCATCAGAGATTTCTTGATATTATAATAAAAATATACATGGAGTTTACGTATTATAACTCATAAACGGTTCTGTTATATCAATCTTGATAAATATTGATTAGATATTTATATATAATTATTACATAGGAATAACTTTAGAGGAGACTGAAGAGATGATATGTCCAGAAGGAAAAGACTATTGGTGACCTCACCTGTTGCCCTACTTATCAGGTGTGGGGTTATTGGATTAGTCTGAGATTCATGACTAAAAATTAAATCGTAACTCGCTGTGCATATTGAATATTTGATTGACTGCATTGATTGAACTGTTGCATCATATGCATAACCCAATACAATTGAAACTGAATTACAGGTAAGTCTGTTGACTGTCATGTTGATATTGTTTATCGATTGGTTGTTTTTCATTGCAAATGATTGATTGAGACAACAGTGACTGAATTGATTGAATATTGAATACTGTAATCCTTGAACCTCAATATAGTAGAGAAAAATGATTAATATATCATAAAGTCTAGCTAGCTACTAGACTTTACTCCAGGACCCTTATGCGCATACGGTGAATGGCCCCAACTGAATCCAGTACCGGTTGGATAGGGGATACTGAATAAATGTGAATTGTGACTGTAAGATTAATGAACTGTGGTAACTGTCTTATCAATAATTTTTCTTTCCTATAATGACAGTATTGTGATATTGATTTCGTAATGTTTCTGTTAACCAATTGTTAGGATAGTTAGAACTGTCTTATCATTGATTTTCTTTCCGATAATGACAGTATGGAGATATTGATTCTGTATTGTTTTCGTTAACAAATTGTCAGGATAGTTAGAACAGTATAAGCCCTAACACAATAGATACATGTTATGGTATCTATCAGTGTTACCAGACTAGAAATTGTAAAGTTAAGAAACCAAATATTACCGGACTTGGTAAAAGATTTTGATCCAAACCATTTATTCTGATAAGATCCTTAGAGTTCTGATTTACTTTTGTAATTTCTGTTGTTCAATTGGATACTGTTATTGAGCATTTGCATTCGTCATTATGAAATGAACTGTTAGTTTCTCGTGCGGAGATTTCATTCTGAATATGGATTTCCTTCGAATCAAATAACCTGAGTGACAATTAGCACTGAGGAATAATTTATTATTTCTCACCTGTTTTCCCTTATGGGATTTACAGGTTTGTTAGACAAAGACAGAAAAATACTTTTGGGGTTATAATTGACAGCAGGGCCATCTAAAGGTATGGAATTTGGGTTATTATATCTGACAGGGTGCAGAGAATATATCTCTAGCATCATCTACTGTAAAATGTCAGATAATTATTGTAATTAAATTGGGATGTGGGAAAAATAATGGATGCTATTGGCAATGCATAAAAAGATCTAGGTCTTATGTTACGTATATTGAAGGGTAAATAGACGCGGTAGGAATTGTCGCACCTCCGGATTGGAGGTGTGACAGATGCATTTTGAAATACAACTCCAATTAAAAATTATTAAAATATTGGAGTGAGGCTATGGTACTTTGGAATGCATACATGTCCATGCTATGGAATCATAATTTCATATATTCACTTTCAAAGTTCAATAGTCGATATAAACGTTCAACATAATCTCCATATAAAAATAAACTTATAGACCAAAATTTACATTTTGTTAAAAAATAATTACTGCCTTTTTAGATAAGTAAAAATCATTATTTTCATTATGGTCCCGAACTTTGGATCAGGTAACTTTCTACCTATCTAAAATATGATAATTTTTTTAAAAGAATATAAATATAAATATGGTCCTCAAATATATTTTTATACAAAAATTATGTTGAACAGATCGAAACAACTATTTGAATTTTAAGTACAAAGATGTAGATTTATAACACTAACTTATGTCCAACTATTTGAAGACTTGAGCTCTTCCTTTACTTCAAAATTCCAAAAACAAAAATGAAAAGAAAAAACCTCTGTACCATATTGTAGGGGGAGAATGTTTTATACGTAGAAAATATATAAAAAGAAGAGAGAGAAACAAGAAGAGTACAACTAAATTTTTATGATATAGGATCGCTATAGATTTTATCGATACAAACCCATATATATTTTTGGCATTTGCTTCGGTGGACATAAGGACCTATTTATAAAATGAGTCATATTTTTATTTTCAAAGTTCAAACAGTCGATCCGACCGTTCAACATTATCTCCATATTAGAATGTACTTGGAGGTCAAATTTTACATTTTTTTGAATTTTTTTACTATTTATTAAGTATTTTACAAAAACTAGTCAAATTCAGACCATTGAATTTGTAAAATACTTAATAAATAGTAGTCATAAATAATAAAGCCAAAAAAAATCGAACATATGTAAACAAGAGAAAAAATTTAGTTTGGATTGGTGGAATTAATACCAATTCAATAAAGTTTGAATAGTTTAAATCCGTAGAATCTATACCAATTATTTTACTAATAAAAATTTATCTCTACTCTTTCTGTTTTTGTTTTTTGTTTTTTTATATTTTGTACAGAAAAAAATTCTCTTGTATAGGTCCTTGCTGCCAACCATTTTAATTTTAATTTTACTAATCGCTTCTCCTTTAAAGTTAATACTATTTTGATGTTCAATTTTAAATATGAAATACTAAAATATCATTGATAAATTTATCCATATTTAATTTTTGTTATGAATTGTAATATTTATAATTTTAATGTCAATTTTCAATTAATAATAATGTCTTATGTTTTTTTTTTGACATTTTCATGTATAAATAAGAAGTTTTATCAATTTTAATTATTTATGAAAATAAATGTTTCCAATAAAAATACAATTAAGAGTGAAGTTACGATATTTTGTAAAGCGCAAAATCGGTCTACATTTTCATTTTTAAAGTTTAAACCATCAATTTAAATGGGTCATGATATCTATATGAAAATTATTGGATGCCAAATTTCTCCATATCATCATCAAGATTTGACCCTATTAAATTTGACAAGAAAGAATACTAATTTTACATTAGAATATTTTTAATAATGATCCATCCCAAAAATTTACTTCATTCAATCTTAAATCACTTCTAAAAAAAATCTTATCCTATTAATTCCCATTTCTAAGTAAACACACCATGGATTTCGTATATGTTATTAATTTCATTGCAATATGAAGTTATGAACTCATTTGATTTCGAATAGCATCAAATTAATTAACTCACTAATATTCTATATGAGTGAAATCTTATAACATGAGAAAAAAATTAAGTCCTAATGTATTATGTTTCAAGAAAAATAGAGAAACAAAACTACACAATAAGACAACCAAGTCTCAAGAACCAGACTTTAGTCTTGTGATAACGGTTAATACCCTTCGCATAAAAAGTCGCATGTTTTGAAAAATTCAAATAGAGTTATTTATATATGAATCTTAAATCACTTCAGTTTTTATATTTTTAAAGTTCAAACAGTCGATCCAAACCGTTCAATATTCAATCTATATTAAAATGTGCTTAGATACCAAATTTTACATTTTTTTTGAATTTTTTTACTATTTATTAAGTCAGTTTTAAAATCGCTGTTTTTTTCACTGTTTATTAAAATCAGCGATTTTAAAACTGACTTAATAAATAGTAAAAATATTTTAAAAAATATAAAATTTGATCTCCAAACACATTTTAATATAGAGATCACATCTAACGGTCTCTCTTTATTTAACACTGGACATATTGAAAAATTATATAATATCTACAACTTGACCTCCCCAATCCCATAGCCATATCAAATTTAACAGTTTATCCTTATTCATAGAGGCTTGGGATGACGAGGATGGCATAAACATATATATATAAAGGAATTCAAAATATAGAAACCAGCAAAGAAGGCACATAATAACAGAATATAATTTCTTATCATAACAGAAAAGTGAAATAGTGTCTATCCAAAAAGTTACTGCAAATGCCCATTGAAGGCATCAAGGATTGGAATTACTTGGAGTTAGATACACAATAATAACCCCTTTTCTTTTGCATGAATACTTTAAGGGCTTGTTCAGCTATCATTGTGTCTGTGGAAAAGAGTAGAACTAGGGTAGAACTAGGGTGTTCAGCTATCATTATATCTGTGGAAAAGAGTAGAACTAGGGTAGAACTAGGGTCCAATTTGCATGAATACTTTAAGAGCCTGTTCAGCTATCATTGTGTCTGTGAATACTTTAAGGGCCTGTTCAGCTATCATTCCTATTTATCACTTTGAGTGAATTTTTTTTTTTCCGCAGACACAATGTTTCGGCCATTCAAATTGGAACCGAACTCAAGTCCATTCCTGTTCCCGCTTGGCAGCCGAACATGCCCTAATTTCATGAGGCACCATTGGAGTGGCAACATTACTTTGTTTTTTTTAGGGAGGAATCAAGAATATAACATAATCTTGGTTTTAAATATGACATGCTCTTTTATTCTACAATCGAAATTGGTTATAATTAACAAATAATATGTGAATAAATAGATATTTTCCCCCAATTTCTATCTCCATTTAATGACGGGAGAGGATCTAAATCCAATCCAGAGGGTATTTAGTCACCCTCTAATTTTAAACATTTTAATAATGTTTATTAAAAGTTAATTGAAATTTTCATAAAAGTTTTTATACAGTACAACTCAGTTATATATGTACTTGTAATTTATTATTAGAAGTCCAATTTGCGGTTGCGAAGACTTGATTTAAATCTTAATGGCTACATATTTTGTATTTTATTTTTAGCTGCCCAATCTTAGTTTTATAATTCTACCTTTGTTTGATTAACGACTGACAGATAGAGGAGGGATCCAATTAATGGCTACATTGTTTTTTTATAGGTCAATTTTGCGATTTCAAAATTCAAACAGTCGATCCGAACCGTTCAACGTGATCACCATATTAAAATGTGATTGGAGATCAAAGTTTACATTTTTTTTGAATTTTTTACTATTTATTAAGATGGTTACAAAATCGTTGTTTTTCAATGGTCTGAAAACAACGATTTTGTAACCATCTTACTAAATAGTAAACAAAATTCAAAAAAATGTAAAATTTGATCTCCAAGTACATTTTAATATATCCATCATGTTGAACGGTTTGGGTCGACTATTTGGACTTTGAAAATAATAGATGTCAAAGTGTGTAAAAAAAGGGTGTAATTTGATTCCTCCTCTATATATAATAATAATTTGAGTAGAACTAGGGTGTTCATAAGCTCACCAAGCCCTTCCGTGAGCTCGACTATAAAACCTATCGAATTGACTTCAAACGATATTTTCAAACCGTTAGAAATTCAATCTATATTAAAATGTTCTTGGAGACCAAATTTTACATTTTTTGGAATTTTTTTACTATTTATTACCGAATTTTTTATTAATATCCAAAAAATAAATTAAATTACAAAAAATAACCATGTCAGAGCTGAAATTCGGAATTTACCCAAACCGGAAAAAAATTTTCCGAACTAAACGTCTAAGTTCGGAAAATTTTTTTCCGGAAACTCAACGTCTAAGTTCGGAAAAAAATTTTCCGAACTTAACATTTTTTTTTTTTTTTTTTACAAATTTCGGAAAATTTTTTTCCGAACTTAATTTTTTTTTTTTTTTTTTTTTTACAGATTTCGGAAAATTTTTTTCCGAACTTAAATTTTTTTTTTTTTTTTTTTTTAACAAATTCCAGATAATTTTTTTTCAAAACTTAACAAATTTTTTTTTTTTTTTTTTTACAGATTCCAGAAATTTTTTTTTCCGATTTTGACAAAGTTTTTTTTTTTAAGAAAAAATAGCTAAAATACTGAAATCTAACACTAAAAAATCGAATTATTTTTTAAAAATTTCAAAATAGTGTAGAATAATTTAGAAATTATCAAAATAGCTAAAATACTGAAATCTAACACTAAAAAATAGAATTGTTTTTTTAAATATTTGTTAAATTAATTTAAAAAATTTCAAAATGGTGTAGAATAATTTAGAAATTATCAAAATAGCTAACATGCTGAAATCTAACACTAAAAAATCGAATTATTTTTTTACTACGAATAGGGCCGATTTTTGTGCTGAAATACGGTAAATTTACTAAAATGCTGAAATTACAATAATTATGTAGAATTATGCTAAAATACGATAAATTACGCTAAATTACGTATGAATGGGGCCTATTTTACGATAAATTACGCTAAAATAGGCCCCATTCATACGTAATTTAGCGTAATTTATTGTATTTTAGCATAATTCTACATAATTATTGTAATTTCAGCATTTTAGTAAATTTACCGTATTTCAGCACAAAATTCGGCCCTATTCGTAGTAAAAAAATAATTCGATTTTTTAGTGTTAGATTTCAGCATGTTAGCTATTTTGATAATTTCTAAATTATTCTACACCATTTTGAAATTTTTTAAATTAATTTAACAAATATTTAAAAAAACAATTCTCTTTTTTAGTGTTAGATTTCAGTATTTTAGCTATTTTGATAATTTCTAAATTATTCTACACTATTTTGAAATTTTTAAAAAATAATTCGATTTTTTAGTGTTAGATTTCAGTATTTTAGCTATTTTTTCTTAAAAAAAAAAACTTTGTCAAAATCGGAAAAAAAAATTTCTGGAATCTGTAAAAAAAAAAAAAAAAAAAAAATTGTTAAGTTTTGAAAAAAAAATTATCCGGAATCTGTTAAAAAAAAAAAAAAAAAAAATTTTAAGTTCGGAAAATTTTTTTCCGAAATCTGTAAAAAAAAAAAAAAAAAAAAAAATTTAAGTTCGGAAAATTTTTTTCCGAAATTTGTAAAAAAAAAAAAAAAAAAAAATGTTAAGTTCGGAAATTTTTTTTCCGAACTTAGACGTTGAGTTTCCGGAAATTTTTTTTCCGAACTTAGACGTTTAGTTCGGAAAAAAATTTTCCGGTTTGGGTAAATTCCGAATTTCAGCTCTGACATGGTTATTTTTTGTAATTTAATTTATTTTTTGGATATTAATAAAAAATTCGGATTTATTAAGATGGTTTGAAAATCACTGTTTTCCAATGGTGCAGAATTTTAATAAAAACAACGATTTTCAAACCATCTTAATAAATAGTAAAAAATTTCAAAAAATGTAAAATTTGGTCTCCAAGTACATTTTAATATAGATTGAACATCTAACGGTTTGAAAACATCGTTTAAAATCAATTCGATAGGTTTTAGAGTCGAGCTCACAGAGAGCTTGGTGAGCTTAGAAACACCCTAGTTCTACTCTAATAATTTAGATACTATAACATAGTAAAATAATATAATGATAACGATGATAACAACAATAAAAATAATAACAATTTATTCTGTGTGCACAGTGAATTAGTTATTCGACCTGTTACCATTATTTCGATTCTTTTATATACCTTAGACTACAATAGCTTTTATTATGAGAATAGTTGTGGGATTCAAACAAAAAACTTGCTCTTCGGAATAGGTGTTATTCTCACTAATTCATTGTTTCTTATATCGGATGGAATAGTAACTATTCTCGAGTATGAAGACTGAATAGAGAATTTTTTTTGTTTTTTGTTTGTTTCCACCAACATGGTCATCAAATAACGAATTTGACGCCACATCTGCCATTTTCATATCATAACATATTTATCTATCTTTCTTCTTAATTAGCACCACATTAACACTATTTTTTCTCAATTACAACTATTTATTATTTTAAATAATCAATTCAAACAATATTTTTACTAATATAAATATCACTATTTTTTTTATTCTCATCTACTAATTTCAATTTCTCTATTCTTACCCTAATCCAATTAGAGACCATCCAGCGATACCTTTATAGTTTGAACGAGCCCGTCATAGATGAACGCGCAAAAGGAGCTAGCATGTACTTACTAAACACTATATATCACGACCAAGGGCTGTCACACCCCGGAACAGGGGGTCGCGCAGTTCTCGCCGTGAATATACAGTTGCCCGTATATTCACAAGGCATGTACGATATAATCTACTCAACCAAACACTTTAAAATGTATACACATATCATATGATTTGATTTAAAACAAATTTGGTTCAAATCCGATTCAATTCAGCCCATTTATACTCAAAACAGTAAATTCAGAACACCCATTGCGGCCCGCAGTAGGGCCCATTGCGGCCCGCAACCTCTACTCGAATTTCCTTCTGCTTGTTTTCTAGTCTCTGACTCAAGTTGTTGCGGCCCGCAACCAACCCTCTTACGGCCCGCAATAATTCCTCTGACTCAAAACCCCACTGTCGTTGCGGCCCGCAAGGAAATGGTTGCGGCCCGCAATCCATATACGAATTTTCTCAGTTGGGTTTTAGGCTCTGTCTCCTTTATTGCGGCCCGCAATCAATTAATTGCGGCCCGTAATAATATACGCAGATTCATCCAGAGCCATTTTCCGGCTCTGTCTCCTTTATTGCGGCCCGCAATAAGGTTATTGCGGCCCGCAATAAGCCTACTGAATTCATTCCCTTGCCCATTTCATGCCATTTCAACCCCATTTTCAAACCCGATTGATTCCCGCATGATTTATCATGTATTCCCCATTTAAAATCTCCAATTTAAAATCATACAATCATGCAATTCACACAGCTGATCAATTAAACATATTTAAAATAGACATTCGGGTTTCGACAAGGTGATTTGGTTCGATAATATCACATACAACAAAATATACCGCATAGGGGTTCAATGTACAACAAAATGGACTACATAAGGTGGCATAACCTAACAGTTAGGCTTACAACTCACATGTCGAGCCTGAGTCCCTTCCTACTCACGTTTACCTGCACAATTCAATAAAAAGAAAATATCCCCGAAGGGGGTGGGGGTGAGAAAACTAATCGATCGTTTTCTCAGTGCGGAATTTATAGGGCTACTGGATTTGTAAGAAATCCATTACTAGAACTAAACAATTACCGCACCTAATTATTCAGTTAATCAATCAGTCATAATAACATGCATATGCTCACACACCGATTCAAACGAATTCCAACTATTATTTCATTCAAAAGTAATCAAAGGATTTCCAGAATTCTTGGGGCTTAACTAGTAACTTTGCACAGTCCGGTTAACAACGATAGATATCAACAATCTATCCCATCTGGCTTAACAATTCTCTTACCTGGTTTCAAGTTATACATTCACAACAAAATCAATTCGAGTAATCACTAGCATATCTCGCGACTATGCAACAGAATATCACTTTGTTAAACGAGAACAAATAAACTTTTCACTGAATCACTTAAATCACTGAACCACTGAACCACAATTTCACTACCTGCAATCACACTACACTTATCCCTTACCCAACCGGTACTGGGTTCACTAGGGCCATTCACCAGATGCGCATAAGGGTCCTGGAGTAAAGTCTAGTAGCTAATTAGACTTTACAATTCACTGTTCACTTCAATCATTCAATTCAATTCAGTACTGTGGTTCCATTCACTTATCCAACACGATAGAACAGAAATCGATAAACCATACCAACATGAGAATCATCACAGATATAGCAATTCAATTATATTAATATGCAATTCATGCAAATGCGACAACTAATGCTTTCAATCAGAGATTCAACATGATGATATGCAACGTATATTCAATCAAGTCATCAATATATAAATTATATGCACCGTTATTTAGTTCTACGAAATAAATCCCAAAACAGATCCCGTGAACCCCCGCACCTGAGTATGTAGGGTACACAGAGAATCCGCGATCTCGTCTATCTCGCTAAGCGCGCTCGTTCGGATCTATTCATGGATCAATTCATTCAATTCAGGACTTTTACAATTTAAACCCTTAAACTTTGAATATTTGCTATTTTAGGGTTTTAGGCACGAATAGTCACAAATCGGGTTTTGGTACTAATCAATTTAGTCACTGGGTTATCAATTCAGTCAATGGTACGATTTGGGTCAGATTTAGGTCAATTCGAGAAAACGGTACCAACACCATAGTCAATTTTGGGAAAATCCGGTTATCGGAATTTGGTTGCAAATTTGAACATGAAACTACTCAAATAACACTTTAGAAACAACAAAGGCATAGTACAATCAATTTGGTGCAATTCTACGGGTTTTCACCGAAACCCTAGAAATACGAAAACTCGAAATGAGAGAGAAATAGGGGAGGAAAATACCGGTGGAGTAGACGGATAGGCGAGATTCAAGCTCCTCGAGCGAGATCTCGAATTTCGAGCGATTCCGTAACCGGAGGTGCAAACGGCGTGATCTCTCTCACTCTCTCGGTCTCTCTCTCGTTCTTTCTCTCTTTGGCGAAACAGGAAAGGAAGAGGAGGAGGGGTGCAGGAAAAGAAAGGAGGAAAAGAGAAGAAGAAAGGAGGAATGACAAAAGGGCCCCACTTGTAAATTTCCAATTTTGCAAATAAAACCTCACACTTGTCCCATATTCGATATAATTGAATCCTTACACATTTTGCTCTTCACTCTTAACACAAATTTTCGTATAATTATTGTTCCCCATCCATGTCACTAAATTCGTATATACGTATATATATATTATTCAATTTACCACTTATCATTTTAATTAAATCTGAATTTTAAAAGTTCACGGTGTTACATTTCTTCCCCACTTAAAATGAAGTTCAATCCTTTGAACTTAAACACGTACCTGATCGGTGAATAACTCAGGATATTGTTCGCGAATTTTCGCTTCTAGCTCCCACGTTGCCTCTTTTTCGGAGTGTCGTCCCCACTGCACTAACACAATTGAAATCGTTCGATTTCTCAACTTTTGCTCCTTCCGGTCTAGTATTCGCATCGGTCCTTCGTTATAATTCAAATTCTCGTCAAGGTACAGGTCGGAATGGTCGATGCAGTGAGATGGGTCTCGCACATATTTCCGAAGCTGTGACACGTGGAACACCGGATGGACTCGGCTCAAAGCCGGCGGTAACCCAAGCTCATACGCCACTAATCCAACCCGATTTTGTATCTGAAACGGACCGATATATCTCGGACTCAGCTTGCCCGATACACCGAACCGGTGTACTCCCCGCACTGGAGATACTCGGAGCCACACGTGATCACCCTCTTGGAATTCCAAGTGCCGTCGGTGCACATCCGCGTACCTCTTTTGTCGATCTCGAGCTGACTTTAGTCGGCTCAATATCACTCGCGTCTTCTCTGCCGCCTCTTGTATCATTTCCGGTCCAGTAGGCGGATAAGTACCCGCCGGACCCCACCACAATGGTGTACGGCATGTCTCTCCCGTGAGTGCCTCTAGCGGTGGCATTCCAATGCTCGCGTGATAACTGTTGTTGTACGCAAATTCCACCAGTGGTAGATGATCAATCCACGATCCTTGGAAACTCAAGGCACATGATCGCAACATGTCCTCTAACGTCTGAATTGTCCTTTCCGACTGTCCGTCAGTCTGCGGATGGTGCGCGGTACTGAACCGCAGTTTCGTACCCATAGATTCTTGGAAGCTTTTCCAGAAGTGAGATGTGAATCTCGTATCTCGATCGGAGATAATCTCGCGCGGACACCCGTGATACCTGAAGAAAAACTTTATAAATATACCTGCGAGAGTCCTACCCGAGGTGTCAGGCCCGAGCGGAATAAAGTGCGCCACCTTGGTCAGTGTGTCCACAATCACCCATATCGTATCACAACGACCCGTGGTTCTCGGAAAACCACTCACAAAATCCATCGTGACTATCTCGAACTTACCTCTCTTCTTATCCAACGGCTGGAGTAATCCGGCCGACCTTCGTCTATCAGCTTTCACCTGCTGACAGACCTGACACTTCTCGACGTATCTTCTCACGTCATTTTTCATACCCTGGCCACCAGAAGTACCGTCTCAGATTCTGATACATCTTCACTTCACCCGGGTGTATCGTATACCCCGAATCATGTGCCTCTGACAGGATTAGGGTTTTCAGGTCTGAATTTTCAGGAATGCATATGCGGTTGCCAAACCGCAGGGTACCCTCATCATCTATCCGGAAAGGGGTCTCTCGATCTGATTTTGCGTGGTCTCGGAACTTTTGGCACTTCGGATCCTCGTGTTGCTCTACCCGAATACGGTCATGTAATTCAGGTCTCACCTCAATAGCCGCAGAGATAATAGACATACCTGCTGATGTACTCGTACCCGCCTCTGCTCCAAGCAGGCGAGTTGCGGTTGCCATGGCTAATTCTTGGGACACTCCAACGTGCAGACTCATCATTCTCATTTCTTCTATCAATTTCGGCTCACTTGAAATCATCGAGGCAAGATTCACTTGATTCTTCCTGCTCAGCGCATCCGCTACTACATTGGCTTTGCCCTCGTGATACTGGATATCTAGGTCATAATCCTTCATCAACTCCAACCATCGCCGCTGTCTCAAATTCAACTCCTTCTGAGTGAAAATATACTTCAGGCTCTTGTGATCGGTGAAAATCTGGCACTTCGCACCGTACAGATAATGTCGCCAGATTTTAAGCGCAAAAATCACCGCTGCTAGCTCCATGTCATGGGTCGGATAATTCTGTTCGTGTGGTCGCAGCTGTCGGGAAGCATAGGCAATCACATGCCCATCTTGCATCAATACGCACCCCAGACCCGACCGGGATGCATCGGTATACACCGTGTAATCTCTTCCCGTTACTGGCATTGCAAGAATCGGTGCGGACACCAACCGACTCTTCAACTCTTCGAAACTCTTTTCTTGCGGTTCACCCCATTCAAACTTTACCCCCTTGTGAAGTAGTTCCGTAAGAGGACGGGCCAATCCGGAGAATCCCAATACAAACCTCCTATAATACCCGGCTAAACCGAGAAAGCTACGGATCTCGGTAACCGTGGTTGGTCTCTTCCATTCTGTCACCGCTCGAATCTTTTCGGGATCCACCGCTAAACCTTCACCCGACACTATATGACCCAAAAATGCCACTTGGTTCATCCAGAACTCACACTTTGAAAATTTCGCGTACAGCTGATGATCTCGTAGCCGCTGCAATACAACTCGGAGGTGAGCCGCGTGCTCCTCATACGTCCGGGAATAAACCAGGATGTCATCAATAAATACCACCACCGTAGTGTCCAATAAATCTCGGAACACTCGCTGCATCAGATCCATAAATGCCGCAGGGGCATTCGTCAGCCCAAATGGCATGACCCTGTACTC
Source organism: Carex kokanica (assembly GCA_025461125.1). NCBI lineage: Eukaryota > Viridiplantae > Streptophyta > Magnoliopsida > Poales > Cyperaceae > Carex > Carex kokanica. The sequence goes on from JAJGRX010000564.1 coordinate 254,443, forward strand.
ATAATGCCCGTACCGAGTACGGAAGGCAGTCTTTTCCACATCACTTGAGCTAATTCGCAACTGATGGTAACCCGTCCGCAGATCGATCTTGGAATAGACCGACGACCCTTCTAACTGGTCAAACAGGTCATCTATCCGAGGCAACGGATACTTGTTCTTCACGGTCACTTTATTCAACTCTCGGTAATCGATGCACAACCGCAGAGTTCCGTCTTTCTTTCTCACGAACAACACTGGTGCGCCCCACGGGGACGTGCTCGGTCTTATCAAACCTTTCTCCAACATCTCCTCAAGCTGCACTTTCAATTCCTTTAGTTCCGCGGGAGCCATACGGTATGGAGCCTTTGAGATTGGGGTTGTATCTGGTATCAGGTTTATGTTGAACTCTATTTCTCGTGCCGGGGGTAACCCGGGAATCTCTTCTGGAAACACATCCGTGAATTCCGAGACAACCGGAATGGTAGCTATTTCCGGAACTTACAGCAGTAGCACTCATTACCATTACCAGATAAGCGGTACACCCGGACTCTACCAGGTGTTTGGTTTCAATTGCCGAGATAAATGGCACCACCTCTTTTACTCCTCTACATCTCAAGGTACAGGTTGAACCGTTCGACAGGGTAAACTGGACCGTATGTCGGACACAATCGATGGTAGCTACATGTCTGGTCAACCAATCTATACCCAATAAAGCATCATACTCCGATATATTCATAACTAACATGTCCGCTGGAAAATCCCTTCCATCGACTCGTATTTTCAGGTTTCGGCAGGTCATTGACATTTTGGTAGTAGAGCCGAGAGGGGTACGGATCTCCAGACTTTTCCCACTTGACTCGGTTAACCACTCACATTTCTCAACCAAAGCACTCGATATAATCGAGTGACTACACCCCGTATCAATCAACACATACGCTAAAACCCCGGAGATAGTGATAATACCTGCTAGTAAATCAGTCTGAGCGGAACCAGCTGCCAGCTCTTCTTCTTTGTCCGGCAGCTCGATTGCATGCACCGCGTGAGCACCAACTCGGCCGCCTGTACGGCCTCCCCTCAACAGTGGCGGAGTGCCTCGGCCTCGCGGAGGAGGTACGCCTCCCTGTCCACGCCCCTGTGGACCTCTATAGCCACCGCCACCACCACTCCCGGATGCACCCGATTGAGCTCTTGGGCACTCTCTAGCCCAATGACCCCGACCACCACATATATGACAAGCACCCGATTGCGATTTTGGGCAATCTTTCGCCCAATGCTCCATACTACCACACATTAAACACGCTCCTTTGAGGCGACGACATTCTGATTGTGAGTGTGGCATCCTACACACATTACACCACGGTTTAGCGGCTCCCGGGGTAAACCCGGATACCACCATCTGCCCTGTTGGTTGACCCGCAGGTTGGGGTCGAGCTCCTGACCCGCTAGCTTGTTTCTTATTATCAAATTTGGGTCTCACGTTGCGGGTGTTGGTCTGTTGTGCACTCCTCTTCAGATACACTTCCGTCTGCTCTGCTTGTTTCATTAGGGCCGGAACCCCTGCCGCTAACGAGTGATGAATCGCTAGGGCAATAGCCGGGTCCAACCCGTCTAGGTACTGTCTTCGGTACCTTACCGGATCCCCTTTCACATCCGGCGCATACCGGGCCAAGTCAAAGAATCTCCTGTTGTACTCCTCTACTGATCTCTCACGTTGGCGCAGATTCAGAAACTGGCTTCTCAAAGTCTCCTGATGCAGATCACTCAGATATTGCTCCCCGAACCTTTGCTCGAACCAGGTCCAAGGGATCTCTTGTTCCACTCCCTCAAACTCCATCTTTACACCTTCCCACCAATGCCTACCCGACTTCTCCAGTAATTGCACTGCCAATTCAACCTTGTTTACCTCTGGCACCCGGCATAGGGTGAACTTGGCCTTGAGACTTACCATCCATTCCTCTGCCTCTGGGTATCCTCCCGACCCATCAAACCTAGGAGGTGCGAGACGCATGAATGCCTCGTAGAGTTGTCTGAACTCTTCCCCCTGTACCACTGGAGGGACTTGTACAGCTGGCCCTTGTGGTCCTTGGGCCTGAGCCTCAGCCCTACGACCTCTCTCATAGGCCCTGATCAACATCTCTTCCAAATTTCCTTCCAAATTTCCTTCCATTATCTGAAACTCAACACATTCACATTATGATGCATGTTTAAAATTACAAATAAAGGTTCCTTCCATGAAAGAAGGCTCGGATCGCGAATCTGAGCTCGTAAAATGGGCCAAAATGGATTCCCATTAATTTTGGGATCCAGTTCTGGGCTGTGGAGCTGCTGTTAAAATTTCAGCCCGATCCGACGGACGGATCAAAAGCTACGCCCCTTTTTGTGAAGTGTGCGCATGACCATAACTTACACTACCGTCCCATTCTAGATATTTACCCCACTCGCGAATCCAATCAAGTCTGGTTATGGTTCGGTCTGGTTAGGGCTTAAACCTTGAGCTCTGATACCAACTCAGAACTGTCACACCCCGGAACAGGGGGTCGCGCAGTTCTCGCCGTGAATATACAGTTGCCCGTATATTCACAAGGCATGTACGATATAATCTACTCAACCAAACACTTTAAAATGTATACACATATCATATGATTTGATTTAAAACAAATTTGGTTCAAATCCGATTCAATTCGGTCCATTTATACTCAAAACAGTAAATTCAGAACACCCATTGCGGCCCGCAGTAGGGCCCATTGCGGCCCGCAACCTCTACTCGAATTTCTTCTACTTGTTTTCTACTCTCTGACTCAAGTTGTTGCGGCCCGCAACCAACCCTCTTACGGCCCGCAATAATTCCTCTGACTCAAAACCCCACTGTCGTTGCGGCCCGCAAGGAAATGGTTGCGGCCCGCAATCCATATACGAATTTTCTCAGTTGGGTTTTAGGCTCTGTCTCCTTTATTGCGGCCCGCAATCAATTAATTGCGGCCCGTAATAATATACGCAGATTCATCCAGAGCCATTTTCCGGCTCTGTCTCCTTTATTGCGGCCCGCAATAAGGTTATTGCGGCCCGCAATAAGCCTACTGAATTCATTCCCTTGCCCATTTCATGCCATTTCAACCCCATTTTCAAACCCGATTGATTCCCGCATGATTTATCATGTATTCCCCATTTAAAATCTCCAATTTAAAATCATACAATCATGCAATTCACACAGCTGATCAATTAAACATATTTAAAATAGACATTAGGGTTTCGACAAGGTGATTTGGTTCGATAATATCACATACAACAAAATATACCGCATAGGGGTTCAATGTACAACAAAATGGACTACATAAGGTGGCATAACCTAACAGTTAGGCTTACAACTCACATGTCGAGCCTGAGTCCCTTCCTACTCACGTTTACCTGCACAATTCAATAAAAAGAAAATATCCCCGAAGGGGGTGGGGGTGAGAAAACTAATCGATCGTTTTCTCAGTGCGGAATTTATAGGGCTACTGGATTTGTAAGAAACCCATTACTAGAACTAAACAATTACCGCATCTAATTATTCAGTTAATCAATCAGTCATGATAACATGCATATGCTCACACATCGATTCAAACGAATTCCAACTGTTATTTCATTCAAAGGTAATCAAAGGATTTCCAGAATTCTTGGCTTAACTAGTAACTTTGCACAGTCCGGTTAACAACGATAGATATCAACAATCTATCCCATCTGGCTTAACAATTCTCTTACCTGGTTTCAAGTTATACATTCACAACAAAATCAATTCGAGTAATCACTAGCATATCTCGCGACTATGCAACAGAATATCACTTTGTTAAACGAGAACAAATAAACTTTTCACTGAATCACTTAAATCACTGAACCACTGAACCACAATTTCACTACCTGCAATCACACTACACTTATCCCTTACCCAACCGGTACTGGGTTCACTAGGGCCATTCACCAGATGCGCATAAGGGTCCTGGAGTAAAGTCTAGTAGCTAATTAGACTTTACAATTCACTGTTCACTTCAATCATTCAATTCAATTCAGTACTGTGGTTCCATTCACTTATCCAACACGATAGAACAGAAATCGATAAACCATACCAACATGAGAATCATCACAGATATAGCAATTCAATTATATTAATATGCAATTCATGCAAATGCGACAACTAATGCTTTCAATCAGAGATTCAACATGATGATATGCAACGTATATTCAATCAAGTCATCAATATATAAAGTTATATGCACCGTTATTTAGTTCTACGAAATAAATCCCAAAACAGATCCCGTGAACCCCCGCACCTGAGTATGTAGGGTACACAGAGAATCCGCGATCTCGTCTATCTCGCTAAGCGCGCTCGTTCGGATCTATTCATGGATCAATTCATTCAATTCAGGACTTTTACAATTTAAACCCTTAAACTTTGAATATTTGCTATTTTAGGGTTTTAGGCACGAATAGTCACAAATCGGGTTTTGGTACTAATCAATTTAGTCACTGGGTTATCAATTCAGTCAATGGTACGATTTGGGTCAGATTTAGGTCAATTCGAGAAAACGGTACCAACACCATAGTCAATTTTGGGAAAATCCGGTTATCGGAATTTGGTTGCAAATTTGAACATGAAACTACTCAAATAACACTTTAGAAACAACAAAGGCATAGTACAATCAATTTGGTGCAATTCTACGGGTTTTCACCGAAACCCTAGAAATACGAAAACTCGAAATGAGAGAGAAATAGGGGAGGAAAATACCGGTGGAGTAGACGGATAGGCGAGATTCAAGCTCCTCGAGCGAGATCTCGAATTTCGAGCGATTCCGTAACCGGAGGTGCAAACGGCGTGATCTCTCTCACTCTCTCGGTCTCTCTCTCGTTCTTTCTCTCTTTGGCGAAACAGGAAAGGAAGAGGAGGAGGGGTGCAGGAAAAGAAAGGAGGAAAAGAGAAGAAGAAAGGAGGAATGACAAAAGGGCCCCACTTGTAAATTTCCAATTTTGCAAATAAAACCTCACACTTGTCCCATATTCGATATAATTGAATCCTTACACATTTTGCTCTTCACTCTTAACACAAATTTTCGTATAATTATTGTTCCCCATCCATGTCACTAAATTCGTATATACGTATATATATATTATTCAATTTACCACTTATCATTTTAATTAAATCTGAATTTTAAAAGTTCACGGTGTTACAGTTAAGGTCTAAAAAATTATGTCATGACTTAAGTTATTCTTGTTTGATTGGTATTAAATGCCTTAAGGCATGTCATTATTTTGTGTGTTGCTAGTTCATTATTGCTGCTAAGTTTAATTGAATGGCTTAAACATAATTGTAATAAGCAATTGATTCATAACATGTACTGCCTAATGTAATCTTCAAATTAATTCAATCTAATTAAAATTAAACATTACGATATATGATTGATTTAGTTTCTAAATCATACATTGGTTTACGATTTTACTTCCAATTTGCCTATGCTTAATTATAATATCTATATAAAGTAAACTAAAATACAACAAAGAAAAAGAACAAAAAAAAATTAAGAGCTTTTGTTTTAGAAAAATAAATGCTTCTAGAGAGAAAAAGAAATGAAGAGGGAAAGAGTTTCCATGAAAGAAAGAAAATAAATAATTAATATTAAGAGCTAAAGAAGAGATAGATGATAAAAACATTGAATAGTCACTCACAGGCAGGGGCAGACCCATGAAGGCTCAGGGTAGGCAAGTGCCTACTCCTGGATTAAATTTTTTTTTAGGTCCAGTGTATTTTATTCCTGTGCCTACCCCTGATTCAATACTGTGCCTACCCTGGCCCAAAATAACAGATTTGCTGCTCTGATTAATTCATTGGCCCAGTCTGCTGCTTTGATTAATTTATTGTGCCTACCCCTGATCAAATTCCTGGGTCCGCCCCTGCTGACAGGTGGGGTCACAGAAGGACTAAATCTTAGGCCACCTAGAGAGATGGTTTAATTTTTGATAGCCTAAATTTAGAGTTAGATCTAGTTAGGCCAGCCTTACTAATCTACGTTTGGTGGATAACTGAGATCTAAACCTCTTATTCCGTAGTTTAGGTATCAACTAAACATGATCTATGTCTTGAGGATGGATGGAAACCATAGATATGAAAATGAAATAAGAAAAAATAATTTTTTGTTAATGTCTCTTAAAAAGGTTACTTTTCGATAAATTGGCAGCGGCTTCTAAGTTAAAAAAAATAAAATAAGTATCAAGAAGCTACCTCTCTTATTTCAGTTGGACTGATATATATCTTGATATTTATTTTATGATTATTAAATGTATTTTGGGTGTGTATTGAATTTTGACATTTTGAAATTTCTTTCTTATTTTGGTTCAATCAAACAAACTGATATTACTTCAATTTTCTTTGTTCGGTTTTTTCAGTTGACATATTTAATTCAATTGATTCGATTAGATTTTTAAAAACCGAATAAAATTTTATTTTATTATTTTATTTCGATTTTAACAGAATTGATTGTTTAAACACCATTAGTCATGGGTGGACTTGGTCCTGGTACGGTTCTTTTGAGGAATTCACATCCTCTCAGGTACCTCACTGAATCTGATCGGAACGGACGGTCTAGATTTACTCACAGCTCAGATTTTTAAATTGACACAAATCTCAAAGCACAAATAATACTGCCTCCTAAGTCATTCCGAGTAATCACCGGACGAGAGTAAATCCGGACCGTCCATTCCGGTCAGGTTTACTGAGGTACCTGGGAGGATACGGATCCTCTTTCGAGCCCGGATATATAAAGTAGCTTCTTAATTAATTTTCTTCTGAACAGCTTTTATCTGACCAGATTTCACGCCATTTGACAAATATTGTATTTTCTATAAGGAATGTGGTGTACGTGATCACCACCTTCCTTCTCTATTTCATACTATTTGATTTAATTGCGGCTATTTTGACTTCCGAATTTTTTTTTTTTTTTATTTTGTGATACCAATCAGTTACAGTAACGATTGTGTACATTAATATTAGTAAGGCGTTCAACTTGGAGCCTCATAATAGCTTAGATAAGATTTGAAAATCAGAGAATAGAACATCCATTTGCTATTATAAACTATCATTAATTTATCGCGTCGGGGCGCTTACCCTTTCAAACCATCATGTCATATCCATTATTCCTATTTTCATTTCTTTCCTTTCTATTGACTACTAACTCAAAATTAGTTGACTACTAACTCAAAAATTAGTAGAAAGAGAAGAATATATATATATATATGAGGAGGGATCGGATTACACTCTCTTTTTTGACACATTTTGACACCTAATCTTTTAAAGTCCAAATAGTCGATCCAAACCGTTCAACATGATGGATATATTAAAATGTGCTTGGAGATCAAATTTTTTTTTTTGAATTTGGTTACTATTTATTAAGATGGTTACAAAATCGTTGTTTTCAGACCATTGAAAAATAGCGATTTTGTAACCATCTTAATAAATAGTAAAAAAATTCAAAAAAATGTAAAATTTGATCTCTAAGCAAATTTTAATATGTGATCATGTTGAATGGTTCGGATCGACTGTTTAGATTTTGAAATCGCAAAAATTGACCTATAAAAAAACAGTGTAAAAAAAAGGGTGTAATTGGATCCTCCTCTCTCTCTCTATATATATATATATAGAGAGAGAGAGAGAGGAGAGAGAGAGAGAGAGAGAGAGAATAGAAGAAAGATAAACACAAATATAAAACTTGGTAGCCTCTACCAAGTCATTTTAAAAAAAAAAAGATAAACACAAATATAAAACTTGGTAGCCTCTACCAAGTCATTTTAAAAAAAAAAGATAAACACAAATATAAGGAGAGGAGATGAATGACCTCTTATCAGACTCATGGCGCAAGGGAAGAACAGCGGCACAATAGAATTGACCGACTCGTCATCTCTGGATGGGTTCTTGAAGGAGTCAGATGCCATCAGATCCTATATAGAGATAGAGGTGATCTGAAATCGCCTCCATGTGTCCAATGAGGCTGCCAGGTCACTTCATACAGCGCATGACGTGCGGTCCCTCCGAACAAAAATGGATTCTGACATTGCACTTGTTTTGAAGAAAGCAAGGATTGTCAAAGCACAGTTGGAGTTGCTTGAACGCGCGACAGAGACCAGCCAAGCATTGACTGGGTCTGGCCCCGGCAGCTCGGATGACCGTACCAGGACGTCGGTTTTGGGAGGGATGAAGAGTAAGTTGAAGGGCTCCATGGATGCCTTTGTGGAGTTGAGGAAGGAGATCGCGACCGAGTACCGGGAGACCGTAAGAGCTCATGATTGAGTTACAACTCATTTAAATTTTTTTCAGTTGTTCATAACTCGTTGATATATATATATCAGCTGTGACATGAAACAACTGAAGTTTACTACAACATACCTACCAACATATTTATCAAATTTCGAAAGAGATCCTTACTTAATTTATGTTTGATCTACCAACACCCTCATAAATTCTCCATTTTCTATCTATTTTCATGTGCACTGTATGAACAAACAACGTTTATTTGTTACAGAAATATTTAAATAAACAGTTTGACAATACCGGAACATTAAGATAGCACCTTATTCAAATTTCTCCTAGAAAAACTCTAAGCCCGTTCGTATAATAAAAAACTATATGAACTAAAATCTGGTCCCATCATGTCAGGTGACGAGAGAGCAGCCTGATGAGGCGACGGTGGAAGCCTTGGTGACAACGGGTGAGGGAGAGCAGTTCTTACAGAAAGCAATAGCCGAGCAAGGGCAAGGAATGGTGATGAACATGGTGGCAGAGATACAGGAGCGGCACAACACAGTGACCGACTTGGAGAGGAGCCTGCTGGAGCTGCACCAGGTGTTTATGGACATGGCCGTGCTAGTACAGGCACAGGGTGAACAGCTGAACGACAATGAGAACCAGGTCGGCAGGGCAAAATCGTTCGTCGATGATGGCCATCAGAGCCTCCTAGGTGGCACGGAAGTTGCAGAAAAACACCCACAAGTGAACGTGTTTTGGATCCTCCTGCTCCTTATCATTGTTCTTGCAATTGTGCTGCCCATTGTACTGAAGCACTAGAAGAGCAATTTGATCTTGAGTTGAGTACTTTGTTTGCTTCTGTTTTTTATTTTTAGTTTTTCTTTCTTTTTCATCTGCTAGCGGAGAGAGATTTCGGTTTCTAATTTGTATAGGATGTTTGTCTAGGCATTTCAATGTACTATGTAAGGAGTTCGCACGAAAGATGCTGTCCTAGAAAGAGAATTTAGTTCCTCGTTCACAACTTGGATGTCTTGCAATTCTGGGTTGATCTGGTCCAATTAAGCCTTTTCAATTCGCAAAGTACGAACTTCATGGCATTATGAAAACAAATATAAAACAGGATCTACCAATATGAGGCAATGACGGACCTTTAGAAAATGGGTGCTATCAGCTACACAAAACCACCCTTTACGCCCTTCTTAAATATATATATAAGAAAAGGCTAAACTACGAAAACTTCAATTGTTTTCGTTTCCAGAAATACGTAAAACCTTTCAAAACTTACACCGATTGTACACAACCATCAACAGAGGAACTTACAAAAGAAAATGCACTGTGGTCGGCTGGAGTGTCTATTATACATCATCTCCCCAGACAGTAACCAAGTTCACCAACCCTCCAAAAATGAAATCTCAAATTTCTAGACAGACAATAAAAAAAAGAATAACCTACTACAACAAAAGCCTATTTCATAATTTCAATTATGATGGAGGGGGAATAACATACACTCGCACCTATCTGAAAGTAGCTGGATATATACATCAGTTTACGTGCCTCAGCACGAATCAAGACTATACCCAATCGGGGTTCACCTATTCCATTCCTTACCTGAACAACTCTCTTCTACTATCCCTTCATTTCTACCTCTTGTCCAAGTTTCCTTGCATAGATAATCAAGTACTGGAGAGCATGGTTGGTTGGATTCTTCAGTGAAAAAGAAGAGGGATGCGATTCAAGCTGGATATAGGACTATATCCAAGCAAGAGAACCTCTATCATTGGCCACTTGGGGACGGCCTCGGGTTGGTGTTGGCGGTCGATTTGCATTGAGCTCCTGATACCAAAAAGGGCCGAAAATTAGAAAATAGATAATACGAATGACAACATATAATGAGAAGTACTATGAACATATTCAGCATGCTAGAGCTGAACAAGAACCTGCATCCATGTATCTTCAATGTGACGCTCTGGAGAGGTCTCCGGAGAAGTTATGGCTGGGGGTAGAGGATGGATAAGCTTTGGTACTACCACCAGATCTCTTCCAAGCACTAGTATAGCTCCTGCATTGTTTGCCGTACCTATACTCCAAAATACATAACCAAAGATTAATGCAAACCGATACCTCATAGGGTCCTATGTAATGAGAGTGTAACACTGGTTGCAAGTAACAAGAAACCCCACTTATTCATAAAAAGAACTTCACACAGTATACGAGTGATACTATTTCTCTTTCTTTTGAGGAAGATATGAGTGATCCTATTCAAAAATTCAAGGAAAAACTGACCCATCTTACTATCATCCTTTTGCTTCCAACTTCAATTGGAATATCATTACAGTATCTCAATTGATGATTATTTTTAAAAAGTTAACAGTCATCACTACTTAATTTAGTTAAATAACATTTACTCTTTTTGTCGGTGTCTTCCAATTGTTTCTGTATAAGACTTGCTTAAACAAGGGCAGTGTACCACTCGGGGTACACAGGAAGAGAAGAAAGATTCATGCAACCTTACCACAATAATTGGTGGCAGAAAAGAGTGATGAGATGGCCCTGTGCAAAGCGCTCAAAGCCATCCATGACACACTCATGGGCCCGCACTATCAACTGCAGGTCATTATTGTTGCAAAACTCCATCACCCTGTCCGGCTGCACAACCAACAATAAACTTAAAAACAGCTCAATAAATTGAAAATAATGGAAATGGGAGCCCTTTTACACGGCTGGAGATTTGTTTTTTAACTTGACCGCATCAATACCACTCTAGATTTTTCATGTTCGGTGTTTCCTTTTTTTCAATAGATAGTTATAGTAACTTTTAAGGTCTTCTTATTATCTGCTTATTTATCAAATCACTAGGCAAGTGTATGAGCTGGATAGTAGCGAGTTATTTTATGCACATTAAAGGCTTAGAGAAAAGATTCAAGGAAAGTAGCAAATCTGACCCCAAATGTAACTAAACCAGGACCCCTTGCATTTGGTCTCAACCCTTCAACACTATCGTTTTCCGTAGGATCGGACCTGTGTTGAAGAAGGAAAAAGTTAAACAAAGAAAACCAAAAATGACAAAACTGAAAGTAAGGCATTACCGTGATCTTTGGTTGAGGACTAAAGGAGGCCTAAGTTGGTTATTCTGATTTAGACCAACCTAAATTATTAATGTTTGGTTGAGGAAGAGAGAGAGGACTAAAATTTGCAAATAGTCACTGGCGTAGGGTCAGGACGCAAACAAAATAAAGACACCTAGGGAGGTGGTTTAGTTTAGGCTATCCTGACTTTAGGCTTACACCTAGTTGGGCTAGCCTATTTTATGCATGTTTGGTGGAATAACTTAGGCCTAAACCATGGAATTAACCCTTATTCCATGTATTAGGCCTCAACCAAACATGGTGTACAAGAAGAAACATCAAAAGATGAGATAGATACCACAAAAGATCCATCAAGACAACTGAGCCAGCTTCCATTGTAATAGGCCTCTGGAGACTTTCTATCTGTTCGACATGATTTATTGACCGACCAATACCACCATGCATGCATATGATTTTCTTCTCTATTAAAGCTGCCAGAGGGAGCCAATTAAATAGCCGATTCATGCGATGCCATGTCCAGATTCCATCTCGCTCTCCCTGTGCCAAAAATAATATATTACTGTTACAATCTTGGCCTTCTCATTATTTAGACACAGTTCAATTATTGACTTCTTCTCATAGTTTCAACGTGTGTAACAGACAGGAATCAAACTCTACCAAGTAGGGTCAGATGATGTGTGTTACCCCCCTTAAAATAAATCACAAATCTAATTACAAGATTTAATCAAACAAGTCAGACTCCTAACATCAATTGAAACCTATTGATGCTCTCTGAGCATGATCCATCAAGTTTGTACAACTCATTTCATGCTAAACAATTGGCAACCACTGCATGTTCTTGTGACCTATCACATGAGATGACTCCACTTTATTGACTAGACATTACGAATTGGTTCTAAGAGAAAAAATTTATGTCCAGTTACCATTCGCTCAATGCACTCTATACGGAAGCCAAACAAAGCATTGATATCAGCTGCCTCATGGTTCCCCCGAATTAAATGCACATTATTAGGATGTTCAACCTATATTACATATAATGAAAAAAAATTCAGAATTACAGCAACGGAGTTAAACAAAAAGATTTACTTCCAAAATTGTTTCTCATTAGCAACCCTACCTTCAGAGCAAGGAGAAGAGTAATAGTTTCCAAACTATGCTGACCACGGTCAACATAATCGCCCAGGAAAAGATAATCAATGTACCTGAAGTTGGAAGAAAAAGTAAACTAATTACGATCAGAGTACCAAACTCACTTTGTAGACTTGATTTTATTGCCTTCTATGTAAGAGCTATAATAAAGCTGCCTTGGCATCACTAAAGATGGAGGTACATAAAGAAAGGCCTTTTTGTTCATTTTTGCAATAGTTTGTTCAAGACCAGCTATTCCACGGGTATCTTTGGCAGGATAGTCAAAATAATTAAAATAGTCGTGATGAGTAATAAAAACAACAAATTTCAAATAATAGCTTACGCAATGTCTCCAGCTGTGGAGGGAGCGCCATACTCATCAAAAAGACGCATAAGATCCCCAAATTGACCATGTAAATCACCAAATATTTTAACAGGGGCTTTAAGCTGCAGAACACTTGGCTCACTTGAGAAAATCCTTTCAGCACTGTCGCATAGGTCTGCGATCTCATTGCAGTCCAAGAAAAATTGTCTCCTTACTGGGGGCTTCCATCCACGCGGTTTTAAAAGATGAGCTATTACCTACAACAGAATCAAAACTAGTATTAACAAAATTGTTGCTGCTAATATAAATAAAATAGGAAAGAAAACCACTGCGTTACAGTACTCATACTACTGAACAATAAACTACACCCAATAGTTGCAGTGGCTGAATAGTGGTCTGGGAAGTGGCTAAAATTGGGATATTAGTATTGGTACTGATACTATACTGGAAGTAGAACGGCACCAGTACAAGTACTAATGCATTTCTTGTTCCATTCTTCCCTTGAACTTTGCATCTAATTATAGACTTTAATTCATTTTTGGTCTTATTTCCAGATTTTGGTAATTTTTCATGGAACAGTCAATGCTAACATGAAACCCCACCAGCCAATATCCATAAACTTAGGAGTGTTTACCTTCTTAGGCACACTATTAATGGACATCTGCCGGTCCAGAAGCTTACGAGCTGCTGTGGCACTCTCAGGAGTTCCATAACTAACCCTTCTTCCTTCATTTTCAAATTGATCAATTGAAAGCTGTCTGACCATGCCACCCAATGCACCTCCTGTCTCAGCTGCTACCACAACCTGCACCAGAACATGCCATAGGTCATCCCAAGGTTCAATACAGAACAGTTATCAGAAATTCCTAGCTAATTGTTTTTTTCACAGTTAACTATTTTTTTAGAGACCGTGTACAGAACCCCAACTTGTTTGGGACTAAAGGCTTGGTTGTTGTTGTTGTTGTTGCTGTAGAGGCCGTTTACAGAAGTTGCCATTTTTCATACTAACATGAGGAAACCAGTTGTCTCAGATCTCTGAACCTCAATGATCATGTCTTGCTTTGTTACATAGAAATACTGAACCAGTAAAGCACTGAACTGAATGATTAAGTTAAGTCTTGGGTAATACTAGAAAACTGACCGCTCTGTGATGCAGTCTGACCCCAGGAGGTGGAGTTGAGTTAGAATTATTGTTTTGTAGCACAGGTTCAGGCACTTTAATGAGGCTCGTCTGATTCCCGCTAGGTGTAGCCTCTAAACTGCCATCCCTTTCAGGTAGCTGCTCCACTTCACCGTTGACCTGCCGGGCCTTTACTGCAGCTAGAGTGGCGCTAATCGCCTCGGCCTCTGCCGCTGATGCCTCAACCAGATACTCTACCCCTTTTGTCAATCTCCTATACCGAAAGCAGAATCCTCTAAGTTGCACGGTACAAAAGTTTAAAGCCTCTGGTTTAGGGACCCAAGGTGGATTATCTAATTCATACTAATTTCCATATTAAATAATCTGCCTTAAAACAGTAACAGTCATCAAAAGAAAATGTAAACCCAAGAAAAGCACTATTTTTTTGGTATCTCGCCCATTAAAAATTATAGTATTGCTCACTAACATCAAGTGCATCATCAACAAAAGCATTGTTTTGGTATGCCACTCACCCTGGTTTAATAAACATATTACAATACTTCATCATGGTCTACTTGAACAAATACTCTTGTGAGAGAAAACATAAATATCAGAAAATGGCAACACAATACATAAAATCAAATGGTTCTAAAATAAATGCAATATAGTGACACTGTAATTACCTTTGTCCCTGGAGCACAGCATTTTCAGGGCTAATATCGTTGTACATATCACCATTGACTGGTGGTGCCACTGGAGTTCCAAGAACAACAGATCCATCTGGCGCTGATTCAGAGCCAGGTTGCCTTGCTCTGTCATCGGCATAAGCATACCTTCCTGCAGGTGATCTCCCAACCTGGCTGTTTACTGAAGCTGCAGCAGCTGCCGCATGTGAGGCGCGCTTGTAGTTTCTGCTGCAGCTAGGTCTTCTGCTACTAGAAGGTCATCAAGCAGCACACCTGCACCAATAAATATCACAGTTTCATAACTTGTAAACAACAATTGGAATCAATCACACCAAGAATGAAATCCAGTTTCACCATATAACACCTCAAATATACAAAAATCAACACTGGCCCGGTCCAGTAAATAGCAACATGAATCATGACAACCACATAGTCTATAAAATATTAACAGGAAATGAAAATTTTGATATAAATATATCAGTAGAGAGCCAATCAGGTTTAAGTCATACCACCACGTAAGCCCCCGTAAATGAAAATAAGATCACCAACTGCGGCTGCAGCATGTCTACATCTACGTGTAAGTTCAACAGATGCATCTCCACCTGCTGCATCTGCACTATATCTTCCTGTCCTTGGAGTCGTCACTACTGACTTTGTATCACACCATACACCAGCAGCTGTGTCTAAGACTGAAACAAAAAAGAAAAATATTTCACAACTCCAAGAAAAGATAACAGAATTCTCCAATCAGCAGCAGGAAAAGCATAGCAGGGATTTGTTCAAGATTTATTCCCTCCAGTTGAAGGGTAACAAACATAACTTCCTCTAAAAATTCTTTCCTTCTCTTTCATTCCCTATCCTTCTCTTCTCAACTCAGTAGTAGACCCTTAAGTGAAGGAAAAAAAAAAACGAAACCTGCAATGCTAGACGAATCTTCTACCATCCGGCCACCTCCAAGAGCACCTCCAGATACATGAAGCCGTGCATTCACAAAAACCTAATGAAATTCAACAATTTTCAGAAGTTCATAAAATGAATGGGGTCATCCACCACAATTGACAATTCTACTAAAAAACCCAGATCAAATAGCACAATTTAAATATCTCTGTAAAAAGAAGAAGAAGGAAACCAATCTTACAGCTGCATGTTGGTATCTAGGGGAAGGAGAGACACCAGGTGCAATGGCCCACTCCCACCGGCCATCTCTGTGCTTTGCAAGGCCATATGCACTGGAAAGGGGCTTCATTTATTTGACCAGAGAAAAGATTGATCAGTTCAAAATGCAAATAAATTTAATTTCTCTTGTGCCAAATTCGGGTCTAAAACCCCAACAAAAAACACACACAAAATTTCAGTTGGTTCAAAGAATCAGCCAATCTCTATTGGTACTGAGTAAAGCTGTGAAGGCCAATGATTGGGCCATCAGCACAATTACCAGCTAGCAAAACAAGCTGACCTTCTCGCCAGCATTTAATACATTCTAACTTCTAAACCACTATATTTTCTGATATGCAGTTGTCAACACTTGAGAGATTAAAATTTTACCACACTATTTGCATCCCTGCCACCACAGAGCAGAAGAAGGCCGTCAGAGCGAGCACTTGCCGTCGCATACCTAAAATAATGCAAATAGCCAAAGTATTATGGATAAGGAATATGGACAAAAGCTGACAAGACAATGACCAGTCATAAGTTGTTAGAAGTTTGATCAAAAAAAATGTAATTATTACATGCACGGAGGAGGGCCCTCCCCTTCTGGTTCAAGCTTCCTCCATTCATATGGTTTTGCAGCAGTATCAAGTGCCCATACATCAGCTAATGGACGCTTCCCTGCAGAGATTCAAACATACTATTTGTTTTAGCAACAGAGAAATTGAAAGATAAAACAATAACCACGTCTTTTTATATATAATTAGGAATTTGGTTGCTCTAGTATATAAAACTTACCATCATTTCCACCAATCGTCAACAGAAATCGCTGCCCAACCAAAGCCATGACATGTCCATAACGTGGACCTGGACCAGGCCCTTGAACAACCACTCTAAATTCAAGCACACAAAGGCCCAGCTGTTAGTATACATATTGTTAATCTAGTATGACGATTGGAATATAGGAGTTGCATCAATTCTAACCTATGCCATCGTGGGCGCTGTTGTGTTAAATCCAAAACATGAAGATCCTCTGCTGATAAGCCAGCTGGCCCAATTCCACCCTATTCAAAACAGAAACAAGCTCACACCTGGTACGACCTCACATATATACTAGGAAATTGATTTTACATATTGATATGATATCCAGGAGCAATCAAGGACTTATATCAGTTGGAACAAGCCAAATGACAACATCTGAACACAATAAGGCTTGTTCCATTGCTGAGCAGCATTTGGGTTTACTTGCTTAATTGAACTAAAATTTTAGTGTATAACAATCTTATGTTATAACCACAAAAGGTTGTTCTGCTACAAAATTGAACCCGAGAACATATTTTAACAAAATATTGTACCTGAATTACAACCATTGTACCAACAGCAGTAGCAACATGCGCTGCTCTAGGTGATGGCGGTTCCCCCAGTGGAGTAAGCCTGAATTAGAAAAACAAGTACTTTTATTTCTATATTTATTTTATTTTGAATGCTGTTTTAATTTTAATATTACTTTGTTTGTTTGGTGTAAAACAGCATAGCAGAGCTTTTCAAAGTATAATTGAGATTTAAATGTTGCGACAATAAAACTAAAGCGAAGGATACCATACTATCAAAACTGTACAAGTTGGTACCCAACAGAAGAAATGGTCAAGTACAAAAACAAGAAATTGTTTAATTATGTTGATATTCAGCGTACCTTGACCACTTGTTTGATATAACATCATAGCAATGCACATCAGCAGTTGCACCAGCAAGACCTACAGCCAAATTTGAATTAAATAAAATTTCCAGTTCCGTATTAAAATATTTTAAATTAGTTATTCACCCTAGATTGCCTCAATCGAGCTAAAAGTTTAACCAAACTTTCAACAAAAATAGAAGTCCGAGTAAAACTAATAAATGTCCAGGCCCTGGAACTCTGCTTATAATAACCACTAACAGAGAAACATTCAATTCATCTGACCAGCTGTATTACACAATTGACCATTGCTTGCACAGTAGAGGAAATAAACTGCTGTGAGACGTAAAATCCATATGTTGACAAAAGTAAAAATTGGCATCACGTGTAATTCTCATTTAACAAACAACAGTTCCAAATTGTTTATTGGAAAATTAAGCAATCATGTAATGATTATCTTATCTTTGCACATAGCTGGTGTAAAACATGTGATGCTTGCACCACTAAGTTACATCTGTTTACTTTTACCGTTAAAACTAATAATTGTCCAGGCCCGGGAAAACTCTGCTTATAATAACCACTAACAAAGTAACATTCAATTCATCTGACCAGCTGTATTACACAATTAACCATTGCTTGCACGGTAGAGGAAATAAATTGCTGCGAGAAAAAAGTAAAATCCATATGTTGACAAGATTGTACTTGTAAAAATTGGCATCATCTCAAATTCTTATTTAAAAAACAACAATTCCCAATTGTTTATTCGAAAATTGAGCAAATGATGTGATGATTATCTTATCTTTGCACATAGCTGGTGTAAGTAACACGTGACTCACACCACTAACTTGCTGTGTTTACTTTTACTGTTAAGAAATACTCTCTACCTAGAAATAGAACGAAATACAATCAAGCAGCTTTCTCTACTTTAACCAGATAGAAAGACTTAACCATATCCAAAAGGCCATGTTCCTGGAATTTGGGAAGCATAAGCTTCAACTTGAAATATCCATTAAATGAGTAAGTCGCTACTTAAGGCAAGAGTGATCCCATCTATGTCTAAAAGTTGCATTCCCCTTGGAACAATTACCACTCAAATGAAAAACAACTATCAGTCATTTCACAGAGAAAGAGGTCAGATAGAAGTACTTACGGATCCCAGCACTTCCAGCTGGCGATGGAGGCGTGGCCGAGTTCCCTTCAAGTGCTGTGGCCCCACCAAAAAGTATAAGGCGGGGACCGATGTACCCTGGGCTCCCCTCCTCTCCAACTGCCGGGACAGCTGTGAGCGTGTGGCCACACCTACAGCCAGGCCCGTCTTCTTTCTTCTCTATTACAGCATTCACTGCAGAGTAATTTGGTGCCGGTCTTGGCCCCGCTACAAGTGGCTGAGCAGGTGGCTGGGGAGGAGTGCCGCAGCTGGAGCCGGTGTAGTCTCGCCGGAGGCAGATTCCTGTGATGTCTCCTGGTTCGATTCAGGCTCTGTCGCCATGGGCGAATCCACATCCATGGTCGGCGTTTCAAGACAGAGAAATGGAGATCAGAGGTCAAGCGATGTGACCATGGATCGAACCCTAACCCTAGGTCCTAATTTCTGCTGTAAATTTCCAGAAATATATCTCGGATCAGAGAAAAAGATAGAGAGATTGGCTATTCTCCTATCCGATCGACTGTCGCGATCTATACGAAATGGGAAAAAAACGAGGATTGAATTGACAAAAATAAGTGAATAAAATTGGAAGGAAAAGAGATGCAAACGAAAAGAGAGAGGATCGAAGGGAGGAGATAGCCGAGAGACGAAAGGAGAGAGGAAAGAAAATTCTGAAATCTTATGATAAACTAATAATATTTCTATTTTTATTTTTTTATATGTTGTTAGTTTATTTCTCTATTATCTGGCCTTGATTGATGAGCTTTTCGTCGGGACAGTTCAGGTCAGGCTTACGCCCTCTTTCTTTCTCCAGTCTCCACAACGAGCGGGTCGGGTCGGGTCGGGTCGAAAGGCACTTCATTTAGTTAGACTCGGATTAGTTCATCGAATTATAATCTACTGCAAATGACAGTGGGTCCGATACTCTCAACTAGTTCTGGAATTTATCCTTTCCCTGCGCTCTCGGAGCACGGTATTCTTTGTACGGCTTGGGGATTAAAAATCACGAAACTTTTTCTCAGGAGACTTGTCCGAATGGTTAGGACATTTCCGACAGTCGGTTTAATCATACCAATTATGACCTATTTGGATAGTGTACATGGAAGTAGCAGAGATATACCGGTATCCGATTCACTCATATATTACGATGATCCCTCAAAATACTGGTATCGGATGATTTGCATAATTATTTTGACCAGCTGAATAATGATACTGGCTTGGACACAAACTCTGACCTTGGTGACTTGGTTGTCGAGGAAGATGATATGGCCGAAATTGAAGATGAGATTAGGACGCAAGATGTAATGAAGGAGTGGCAATGGTTATTCCCTTTATTAATCGAAGATTGTCTACTGGTTAGTGAGTTGTGTCAATTTCACATCAAAGTTGTCCTTCAACCATTTAAGACGTATATGGTATTTTGATTTTATTATTTTCTCATTGATTTGGCCTTTGTTATCCACCCTTTGATAAAAAAATTCCTCCTCACTATCTTCGTAATTATCATACACTTCATATCCTAAGCAATTTTCAATCAATTGTGACCAATTATCATCGGTATGTTCAGAAATGACATTCTCTATGAACATAGATGTTAGATAAACATATACTTGCATTAAATATAAATTAATAACAAAAGTATAAATTACTGACAGAAAATATTTTACCGGTCACAGGTAAGCCCCACAAACAGCTGACATCTTCCAATGTCATTGTGCACTCCCCCAAGTATTCATCTCGGGCCTCCACCTCTCAACAAAAGTAGTGATCAATCCTTTATCAATATGACAATGAGTCACATTGTTCATCCGATACAAGTCTAAATTCACCAAACCTTGTTTCATCTAAGATTGGTAATTAACGTCCATTTGGCGAGGACCAGGACGCAATGCATAACTAGGCTGGAACGATAATTGCCATGCAAAAAAATTTAACCACAAAAATTAATCCTAACTTACAAATTTATTAGTAAATTTAAATCCAAACGGATATTAAACAAATACATTCAAATTCGCCGCGTATAATGTTTGTTCATTAGACAATTGCAATAAGGGTTGGATGTGTTGTTCATCATCCATTTTGCACTACAATATAAAAAAAATTACAATATAAAAAAAATATTAACATGCAAACCCAATTAAATCCAAATCCAATTAAATCCGAACCAAATTAAATCCGAACTTAACATGCTACTACCATAATTTCAAAATTCTACAATTAGTTAAAAAATAAAAAAATTCATGAGCTAATTTACTCTACATACAAAATAAACAAATTCTACAATTAGTTAAATTACACTAAAAAAAAGACTACATTACACTAAAAAAAAACTAAATTATTCTACATTTATTAAAATAAATTTTATGAGCTCTACATGCAAAAAACCATTCTACATTTACTAAAATTACACTAAAAAAACCTAAATTACACTAAAAAATAAATCATTCTACAATTTATTTATACTACATGAAAAAAGCTAAATTACTCTACATGCAAACTACATAATTCTACAATTATTAAAATTACACTACAAAATTCATTTTACACTAAAAAAACTTACTTTACTCTACAATTACTGTTTATACTACACAAAAATAATAAAATTTGGATTGTTTATTCAAATTAAAAATTTAACCACATACATAACGAAACTTGTAGATCTGAAGTTTTTCTTGTTCTCCTCTCAAAAATATACTAAAATATGTGATTAGAATTAAAAATAATGAAATTTTGAGAGTTGAAAAAAAAATAGGGTTGGTTCGGGTGGAAAGAAAATAAGAGGAGGAAAGCAAAATGGAGAAAGAATGGAAGAGAAGAGGGGCTGTCGGGTTTTGGAAAAAAAAAAAATTGACCGGGATCGAAATGCCATTTCGGTCTGGTCCGTTTATGGATTTTCTGTGGCGGTTGAACTGAAAAGCTGTGAAACTGTAGGGACCGAAATGCCATTTCGGTCCGGGAAAAAAAAATAGCGGACCGAAATGCCATTTCGGTTCTTATGATTTTTGTAAAAAAATGTATTCATGTTGGTTCCTAAATTTTTTTTTAATTAGGATTTATAAAAAAAATCAAATAACGACTGGTGCCACTTAGGTGAGCAGATTACTTTGTACTTGTTAATCTGAGTTCAATTCATTTCCACCAAAATATTTGGCAATTTCAAATTTCAGTTTTGAATGATGTTTAAATTAAATAATTTTACAGGGTTGTATGTGGAAAACTGCTCTGAGTTGTTTGTGTTTGTTTTAGTTGTATAAGAGAAGGAAATGGAAAAGGTTGAGAAATTCTGTTTACTACTTGGAGGTTCCTACTGAAAAAGGAGCTTGCGACGGCGGAGAACCGGTGGGACCCAAGAGGGAGAAAGGTATGGTGACCGGGAGAACCGGCATCTGGCGGTTGGTCTAATGATGACGAACCGAAAGGGCGTATCCTCTGAGATATCTCAACTTTTGCGTGACCGACGTGTCTTGTGCCTATTTGGGGATAGCGCAGGGGCCAGTATTATTTGTGCTTCGAGATTCGTGTAGAACGTATTTGAATGGTTGAGATTTTTCATAAAGTCACGAAAATTTTGAGATACCTCAGAGGATGCGTATTTGTTTTCTATGACAGGTGTGTGCTGACTTGCTGTTATTTGCTACTCGGTTGGCCAAAATAATGAATGTTTTTTCTTTTCATAGATTATGTTTGAAAAAGTGAGAAACTGCGCATCGAATGCTCTCCTCTGCTCCTCACATCATTTCCTCTCGTGCACGAATCTTGATGCAACTTAGAGAGCATGATATTTGATGAAATACTCGTAGTTCAAATATTAAAGAGAAAGGGTTTTGGTACCCAACATTCTTTACCCGGTTTGTACCCAAACTGATCTGATCAGCTTTAAACTATAATTAACGGTAATTAACTATTTTTAACCATTTTTAACAGTCTGTCTTATTTAGAACTTTCTTTCTTCCGATCTGTCTTCCGTTCTCTCTCTCCTCTCAAATTTCCCAATCTCTGTCCTCGCCATTAATCCATCTCTTCTCCGAATCCTTTTCTC